>JAVCKZ010048093.1:0-15435 GCA_034780755.1 Lepetodrilus elevatus
TTATGGCGGCCATTTTGGTTTTCAAAATGGTGGTTATTATGGATGTGTTGATATGTAACTGGACATTGTGAAACAAAATGTACAATTTCTAGATGAGATATCCCGAAAAGAACACACATTATAGCATATAAACCAATGATATTGCGATTAATGAATTTTCTATGGTGGCCATTTTGGATTCAGTCTGTTGACGTGTCTTCATTTCTTATATGACTATATATATGAAAGGCTACATATACACCAAATCTCCTGACTTTATGAAAAATTGAACAATTCGGGTGTTTTTTGTCTCTTAGCCGCTCTACTATAGCTGTTCTGTCTGTACTTTCTTCCCGACGCAGGCGCAGATACACTGTGCGGTGTTGATCCTTGGTAACTGCGTCGTACAGAAAGTACAGACAGAACAGCTAGAAGAGAGCAGCCCCTCTCCAGAATGTGCGTCCAACACTGTCAATGGAACACCACCTTGGATGTCATGTTGCAAAATTACCCCTACTGTATACAAATAGCAAGTTTGCTTTTCTATGATAATACTGTAATACCAAATATCTCAATTTTACCAATTTACTTCAACGACAGTAGCTATATAATACACACTGACCATGTATTTCACAGAAGGCTGTAACCCTAACGTGGCATTGAATAAGCCCACATACGCCAGCTCAATCTACCCGGAACCGCCAGGGAAAACGGAGCCAAGCACAGTGGTGGACGGATCTTGGAGCGACTCTGTGGACGATACTGGCTGCTTGATAACAAACCATGAAGATATGACACCCTGGTGGATCGTAGATTTACTTGACGAGTACATAATTCACAACGTCACTATACAGAACAGAGCTTATCATAGTGAGCATTACTTCTATCACACCGCAGGAACGGTGTACGCCTGGACTTAACTCAATCGCCAGAAGTTACGACTTCTTTTGCTAAGGAGATTTTGTTTTTCTCCATTCACTGTAACATTTTGTTAAAAATCTCATGATATTATTAGTTACATGTGTGTTTATCGGTATGTACGGGATTTTACGAGCTGAAAGTTCCTGTACACCTCGAGACCGCAGGTCGAGGGGTGTACAGGAACTTGAAGGGGGCGTGTCATAGGCGGGCATCGTCACACCGACGTGTAAATAATGAACCGGGGTGTACGGGCTGATACAAGACGGCAACTGACCAATGAAATTGCTAGAATCTATCTTGAATAATGATAAAGTCCTTTACGTCACAGCAGGAATATTTAACCCATATGAGAGTATCAATGTATACATGTAGTGCAGGAAATATGATAATGAACATGGAAATTAATATCTCTGTCCTTGATATTCACTATGTGTGTGATGATAAAAAGGCAGTACCTAAATTTTCCAATTTCTGGCGATATACTACAAAAACTTGACACAGAGAAGACATGATGGCTGTTTATATACAACCTGAAAAGCTTCCTTATCCATGTAATATGTTTGGATGCAATCCCCCCATAAGTAATGCCTTGCAATGTAATAATAAAAAAATCCCATCCTGTTCCTAAAATACATCTCACAGAATTGAAGAAGCTAAATCTCTTGGGTCCACCGACCCTTGGTCGAAATGTCCACCGAGGCGAGCATATTGTCATCAGGACATTTTCCGCCAATTTCCTTCAAAGCTTTCTGAAACCTCCAATTGTGTTTTACAGTGGTTAAAAACATCCCCCAATACCGACTACCGTTTTTAACCTCTTTGATTTTACACACTGAGAAGACAAGTTTTGGTCCAAATGGTGTTAATTTCAGTTTTAGTTTCACTTTTTTGGTCACTGTGGATAATAAGTAAGTTTCAAATTTGACTTGGCATTAGACTAGTAATTTATTCTAACATGCACTTAAAGAGTGTTTCAACAGATCGTGAAACATTTCAGGATATTGAAATATATCTTGGGTATCATGACAAGTATAATTTCTGTTCTAAGTTTTTTCTTTATGTTGAATTGTAACGCACACATGCCATTTCTCATGATGGTAACACACAAACGTGAGACACAGATTGCCACATGGTTTTACCGCTGCACACTGTACTGTGAGATATTGGTAATAGCGTTTTCCTTGTTTGTGAGATATTGGTAATAGCGTTTTCCTTGTTTGTGAGATATTGGTAAAAGCGTTTTCCTTGTTTGTGAGATATTGGTAATAGCGTTTTCCTTGTCTGTTTTCAGTATGGATGGCGCTGACCTTTGCTTCGAGGTCGTGAAACGAGCATCAGCTGGATTCGTCTACAGTGAAGCGGTGGCCAGGTGAGATAAAAATAAGGAATCAGATTATTTAAAAAGAAGGAATCTGATTATTTAAAAAGAAGGAATCAGATTGAATCAGATTATTTAATAAGTATCTCAAAGAAATAGAGAATACAGATCATTTTCTCATTTTTTATCCCAATTCAATTCCAGTAGATTTCGTTTCATTATTATTTTGCTCGTATCACGGCTTGTCGATTTACGTCAAGAGGAAACCTAAAACACCTGTAGCTTAGTGTTATGGTACAGCCAAGAGTGACTGAATAATGACTGCACTGAGACGGTACAGACAGTGTGTCCCGTCATGATGGCATCGCATTGCAGTTATCATCCTTAGTCTGTCAGTACCAGCAAGTGCTCACAGGTTTACTGCAACATTCTGCGTTACAGATGTTGCAGGTTTCCTCCTGCCATAAAATAACAAGCTGTGATATAAGTGAAAGAATCCTGAAATTGGCTCTAAACCCCAATTAAGAAAAAAATCAAATAAAAATGATGGCATCAGAGGGACAAAGTCTTGTTTGAACTCGGGATCTTTGGTCCAGAAATCTGGCGAGCTACCATCTCCCCATTTCCAGAACAGAACCCTGTTTGCACAACAAGTAAAGAGCAAGTTGTACAACCTGATCGGTGTGTTAGCCATCACGTATCTCCATGAGCATGATTTAGAGCATGGATTGCCTCAATATAAATATTTTTATTATTATTATTATCAATATAAATATTATTATTATTATTATAATTATAATTATTATTATTATTATTATTATTATTATTATTGATTATTGATTTATGTGCACTGCTCTAGGATGTATGCTTTTCTAATCTGATGGATCTATAGCCTTTTTCAAGTTATAGGGTCATGTTGAAGCTCACAAGGAAACTAACACAAATCAAAAGCTTTATTTTCATTTTCAATTATTAATGGGAAATGGACAAACATTTTATATAATCTTGCCTATTGGTTTGCCAAAGATTTCCAATAGTAGAGCACTACAAGACGGTAACAGCATTGTATCAGAGTCTCAGATTGGCAGCAGGATTTACGGAATACTATACTATAGATATTGCTGCATACACTTTCCATCATGGATACATCCCAGCTTGCCAGGGTCCATGCTGTACGTTGATGTACGCGGGACCGGACTGACGCTGCCCCAGTTGATGTGTCACTCAGGAAGCCATCCGTCTCTTTCATCTTTCTTCAAACCATCATTTCTCCCTCGTCATGTTTCACTTGCTGTATTGATTCTTCGCTCATTTGAACTTGAAGTATGGCGTTTATATAGTACAATGTACTGGCTTTTTGTGCTTCCGACATCTGTGTCTGTGTATGCCTATTATTTTCTATATGTAGAGTGACTTTTGTGAACTTGGTTTTTAGTTTATGTTACTCAACTTTTGTTAGGGAGATGTTGATATGCTTAGTCAGCTGGCTGTAGACCAGCAAGTCATCCTTGTGACTCCTGTTCTAGATGTTAGGGATATGTTGATATGCTTAGTCAGCTTGCTGTAGATCAACAATTCATCCTTGTGACTCCTGTTCTAGATGTTAGGGATATGTTGATATGCTTAGTCAGCTGGCTGTAGATCAACAATTCATCCTTGTGACTCCTGTTCTAGATGTTAGGGATATGTTGATATGCTTAGCTAGCTGGCTGTTCCCTGGCTGAGATAGCAGGAAGACTGTGTGCGCTGTAGACCAGCAAGTCATCCTTGTCACTCCTGTTCCAGATAGTCATTGACCACTTCAACAAGATTTGGACAAGTGTCGTCAGTCATAAGGATGGACTATGGTCCAATAGATACAGATATCCTGTAGAGAGACTTGACTGTGGTTAAGGACTGTTTGTCCCTGCATCAAATCCCAGCCACTGCATCGCTTCTCAGAATGTGCAGGATTGATAACAAATCCATGCCCCAATGTTAAAGGTGGTAAAATCTGTAATTTTCAGGTCACACAGATACCTTTAACATTGCAGATTTTCAAATAAGCCCCGGACCCCCTATACATACATACATACATACTGCAGACTAGTTCTACACAAGATGATAGATCCTTATGGTAGGAGGACCAAGACCTCTCAGATGGCATGGATGACATATACTGCAGACTAGTTCTACAAGATGCTAGATCCTTATGAGAGGAAGACCAAGACCTTTCGGAAGCATGAATGACTTTTCTACACTGTAGACTAGTTCTACACAGGTTGCTAAATCCTTGCTACTAATTTGTAGGCAATGACAAGGATTTACCCCATGTTTCTCTGTGGCAAGGTAACGGCTTGACTTTATTACAAGTGGCCTCATTGACACATTACACAGTGTCGCAACACCACCTACCACAGCGACGTTAAACTCCATATTCACTCGGTGTCGCAACACCACCTACCACGCCGACTAACTCAGTGTCGCAACACCACCTACCACGCCGACTAACTCAGTGTCGCAACACCACCTACCAAATCGACTGCCTCAGGGAATTGCCTCTTACTTGTTCTGAGGAGATTTTCTACTTCATTTCCTGTCTGTGCACACAGCTGATAGTACTGGACAGAAGAGACCGGTGTATCCGGCATCACTTTCATTGCCCATTAGCTCCACCATAGCCAGTGATATGGAGATGGACTCCCCATCATCATGTCACATAGGATTGCAAGGATTTCTAGGAATTACGGATGGATAATTTTGGGGAAAACAGAATTATTATATTTTTTTTATGATAATGGGGCCATGTATAAGATGTCCATCATATTCAAATGTTAATTTTCATACACTTTTTAATGGTAATATTTAAAAACTAATATTTAAGATGTTTATGTCTCTATTCTATTTGTATGCTATATCATTCGATGGTTCGAGATATGATTTTGTCAGTTCCTAAATCAATTTCAGCGTATATCTTGTTTTAGACTGTTCAAATATGATTAACCATTATGATGATTATGATTAATTAACCAAAACCATGCTTGATTTATTAAATTCACTATTCAAGACACCTATGGCCTCAAGCGAGAATATGGCTAAATGATGGTTTAAAGCTGTATGCATTAGATTGGAATAAAACTGTTGAACAAGGAAAAGTTTCGTACATCATCACGTATGGCTGCTCTTGCAAAACGTTGTTTCATAACTTTCAAATCTTTCTGTCATTTCAGTCACTACATGAGACAGATTCTAGAAGCATTACGATATTGCCATGCCAACCAAATCATCCATCGCGACCTCAAACCTCACTGTGTCCTTCTGGCTTCCAAAGAAAACTCTGCGCCCGTCAAACTCGGTGGGTTTGGGGTGGCCATGTTGCTTCCAGAAGACGGCAAGGTCTCGGGAGGTAAGTGGAGATAACTCTGAAACTCGCTGCTAAAGTGCCACCAGGTTTCAAATTACATCTGTCCACATTGGTAACAAATCTATAAAAAAGAAAAATTAAAAACCCGACTTATTTATATTTGATGATGATAAATTGCTCACTGTTTCCTGCTTGAGTCTATAAAGAAATCTAATGTTTTGTCTTCTGGAAATAGTTTGCTTAGACAGTTTACTATGTATACTATGGTATTTAAATGATCAATAAAAGTTACATGATTAGATGAAAAGTAATTTGATGAAATGTCAATTTCATGGAACTGTAGTCAACTGTCGAGTTAACGGCTGTTTCCTATAAACAAATGGGGCAAGTCTACATAAGCTTTCTGTATGAGCGTGTATAGACAGTAATGATATGCATGTTTTAGAGAAATCAACAGCTGATATTATTTATTTCATGGATGTATTTATTTGTACCTAGAACCAAGCCTAGACTACCTGTAGATTTCCTACCATTTTTGTCAACTTTGATTTGTAGTTTGTTTTATTTGTGTATTAGAAAATTAGACAATAATTCTATAGTTGTATGAATGTGGATATGATGAATTTTGTTGTGAATAAATTAAAATGGGACTTTAGTGATCGAATGTATTACTAACATCATAATTATTATAGAACATGGGTAAAATCCACTGATTTTTGTTCAATAGGTTGTGAAAATACTTTATGAAAATGAAAAGTACATTACAAATTGACATACACAATATAATAATCTGGCTACATGGAATAAGTTGGTCATGTTTACGATGGCACCTTTTTGTGTCAATATTGTAAATTTCCATCGACTTCTCGTCTGTTCTCCCAGAGCATGCTGGGAAACATCATTTGGCTAAGTTGATTGGTCGCTGTATGAGCGATATTTGAACATCAGAAAAACCATTTCACAGCTGTAGCCCTGAAATAGGAAAGCGAAAATATGAGACGGGGGGAAAATTGGAATATATTTCCTGACAAGAATTACCTAGCTGATTTGTTTGTTCCAAATTTGCGTAGATATTGGTCTGGAAAGTAGGATCTGGAGATAATAACAACAAAATGGGGCTATTTAGATAGTACAAGGATACAGTGAATAATATAATTAGGTTCTTGTTATTTCGGAATGCTTATTAAATTATGACAAAATGATGTTATTTAGAATATGTTTTAGAAGATATTAACATATTGTATAGAAATACGTTCCTAGTGTTCTCTGTACTTTCCTACACTAAGACAATCCATAGAATATGAACGTACACGCTGAGGGCTAAGATTTTTATTATCAACTTGTTCTCACTGGCAATGACATTTTAAAGATTAGGATATTGATCTGTATGTGTAGTGTACATTTTGGAGTTATTCATGTGTCAAGTGAGTTAAATATAATTGACATATCACTGGAAATCATTTTATGGTTAGTACAGTGACAGACCCAACTCCTATGAACAACCACTGTGATCTCTGAAAGTCCCTTGTATTTTATCGTCAAGTACATTTCCCCCTTGTTTTACACCCACTGAAGGCTAAAAAGCTAAAATAAGCCTAAAAGTGCACCCACCCCACCCCACCCCACCCCACCCCATTACCACCCAGCCCACATTGTGAATAGTACATATCTCGGAGCAGGCAAACTAAAGTTGACAAATCAATTAAACGTAGACCTAAAACTCCCCTCCCCACCCGTCATCCTTCCCACCCCATCTGTGAACTTATTAGTCATATAAGTTTACTAAAATTAAAAATATCTCAAGAGTAAAGGGACACTAAACTCCGACTACTGCCACCACTACCACTATAAACCATGTCGCACATTGAGATGAAGGTTTTCAGTTTGTTCTGCATGTCCATGGGACTAATCCCGCATGTTGGTGATTGCAGATTCCACATTAGTACCCGATGTTGAACCCTTCTTAGATTTACGTGAAGATATAGTTGGTAAGAGGGCACAATTAACCCTTAGACTGTATGGAGTAGCCTCCCTTTCTCCTACCTCGGACTGTATGGAGTTGCCTCCCTTTCTCCTACATCTCTGTATCTTTTCCCTTGGACTGTACACTCAAGCAACACTTTTGAAGGACTTGAATCAGTTGGCGTCCTGGGTGTCGGTTTCTCGCAGCTGTCGAATCTACTATGAGACAATACGCACTCCTGTTGCGATCTCTTGTACATGGAGATTGGGCACTTATAACCGCGTTATTGTCTCGTAGTGGGTATGAGAGCTTGGAGAAATTATACCCAGGACCCCGTTCCACGGAACAATCATAGTGCTGTGGCAATCCTAACTGCTATGCATGTATTATATAGTTAAGATTCTTGTAGTGCTACGACTGTTTTGTGGAATAACACCCTGGTTATTGTGATCTCCGACTTTATCCTCTAACATATTCCTTTAGTATTGGAACTAATGTTGAAACTAACAGTATGCATGTGTGTAACAAACTCTTTAACTCATTATTATTTTTGTAGGTAATTATTAACATTTAAGATAGTAACCTAACATCACATTTTCATTATTAATACATTATTATTTCCTAATAAATGTATATTTCTTCATCTATGAATAATGAAATTATATTTAATAAATTGAAATAATAATAAACAATATTTATTGGATGTCTTAATATTTATTTAAAAAAATAGAATGTTAGAAATTTTTCTTAAATCCATTTTATTCAATTATCATAAATTTGTTCATATTTAGTTATATATGGTTCCATTCAACAATTATTTACCATCCAAATTTTTAAAGGTTTGATGAAATATACAATACTAAGAGAAACAAATTCTATAAACGCATGTATAGCAAATACTGTAGGATGCATGAATATTTATTAATTTTTAATTTAAAGTTTCTCTTACAATCTTGCATGTTGTAATAATTTGGTGTTTTTTGTTGTTGACCGTTTAGAAGCTTAAGTTGATTTCTATGTATGCTTATTATATGTGACTGTACTATTGGTATATTCCTCAGGGCGAGTGGGTACACCTCAGTACATGGCACCCGAGGTCATACGAAGAGAGGTGTACGGGAAGCCGGTCGATATGTGGGGCGCAGGCGTCATGTTGTTCATACTTCTCAGCGGTTATCCCCCCTTTTGTGGAACCAAAGAAAGACTTTTTCACCTCATACTTAAAGGCAGCTATCACGTATGTATATGAACAGAGAATACATTGTTTCTATCCAAGTTGGTATATTTACCACTGCTACTATACATGTACAAGTGTTTATTATATGTTTTCAATACATAAATAATTTGTTGGTCTGATTGTCTTGAAGTGTTTAAATATCCTAAAATATTTTCTATTTTACTAAGTTTATATGGGTTTTTGTTGTTGTTATTTACTAAGAGCTAAACACCCAGCAATGTAGCTTTCATCTGAGCATATAATATATGTACTTAATAATAACCAAAAGCTTAAATAATACCCACAACAAGCTTCAATAATACCCACTACATTGTTTAGTTATGTTCAAAAATACACACAAGCTTCAATAATACCCACTACAGTTTTAGTTCCCACTTTATTGAGTAATAGCCACGATGTTCAATAGTGCTCAAGAAAAGGTTCAAATATACCCATGGCCACAACAAAGTATATCTTCTAATTTATTTATCAATTTATTAAATTAACAATTTAATATGTGACACTCAGTATATGAAGACAGCACGATTTGTCTGACATACAGTGCTCCCTCGATATAATGCCCTTCGATGCACCACGGATTCGGATACAACGCAGGGCCCAACGTGGACCCCATTTTTAAAAAAATAAAAAAATAAAAAATAAAATTCTTTTTCTCTGAATTTATTATAATTTTTTATTTATTTTTTCTCCAATTGATATAACGCGGGTGGCATGTCATGGACCCCAAATTCAGCGTTATATCGAGTGGGCACTGTACATGTTTCATTCTGTTAACCTCAAGTGGTGACATGGATTTAAATCTGTTGGTTTGGGGAGAAGTTTTCTCTCATATATTATTCAGACCGTGTAAAGACCAAAGAGACCAGGATGCTGTGATGACGTAAGTTTGCATGTTTCAGATGAGACCCAAGCAGTGGGGTACGCTCTCACTCGACGCCAAAGACTTGGTCCAGCGCATGTTAGAGTTGGATCCTGAGAAGAGGCTCACCATAGACCAAGCTTTAGATCATCCCTGGATCAAGGTATGATGTGCAGTCATCCCAGTGATCATGTCATCATTTATAATTTTTCTGAATATTATTTCTCTCGCGAAGTACCGTAATTAGGTATGGTTTCGTTGGCTAATACAGAATAGCAGACTTTGAACAGCGTTTTTAACATCAACAGATTTCATGATCAACAGTGTTGAATGTACTGTCTGATCTAGTATTCACTGGTATCTACGGTATTCATCAGGGTTTGAATTTGAATTGTTATTTTGTCTTGTCTAATCATTATTTTAGTTTCCTTGTGAAATGTTAATGCTCATCTGTTGATGTTATTTAGTTCCTCTATGCATGTGGAAACTAATCAGGCACCGTCCTTCTTTTTAAACGACATGCTTCAGGTTGCTCACGGCCCATTGGAAATAATTGTGCACTGGGTGGACATTGATATCTTCTTTATTCATTTTACTTTCAGGACCGAAAAGGCATTCCAAAGGTGCACTTACATGAAACTGTGGAAGCGTTGAAGAAGTTTAATTCTAGGAGAAAGTTGAAGGTATTGTGATTGTTGTCTGGTCAACATGTTTGTCATATTGTAAATACTGTCTGTTGGATTACTAACTGATTATTAGTGTTTATTTCCAATTTGACAAGATGGTCCCTATTCATTGTGATTTTGACATAAATTATCGCTAATGATGTTGATAATAATAACAATATGTTCTACAGCAGTCAATAATTGCAGCTTCAATAATAATGATAATAATAATAATAATAATAATAATAATAATAATAATAATAATAATAATAATTTAATAAAAATTATAGTAATTCTACTACTAATGACAATATTTGTGTTCTACAGGGGTCAATAATGGCGGCTGTGTCAAGTTCGCGGTGGACCAACTTCTACAATGATCCTACGCCAACTCCTGCCGAAAACAGCGAGGAGGAAGTCGCGTCTGGAGGTATAGGATGTTCTGTGATTTTATGTGCTCTTCTTTCAATTGTACTCCAGGATGAGTGTTAGCAATACAAATAGATGACGTCTTCATTGATTTTTGTGTGTTTTGACTGATGACTTCTATCATTGCTAATATTGCGAAAGTCCTATAGTAACAAGTAACAAGTCGCTTAAAACTCGCCTTGCTGTATTGGACACAGATGACTTTATCATTGAAGATGAATAAAAGTAGCAGTTCAGACGATAATACAACAATTTGTCACTACTGAATGTATCGTTTACACACATTTATAGATATAATTTTCAGCATGTCGTAAATATACTATCGTATCTAAGGGGAGATAATTCATTGCAGCTGTGTCCCAAGTGCTGGACTCGCTGGAGGAGATCGAGTGCCTTGCTGACTGCACGGAGAAAGAACACGATTTCTTTGACAGCGTCTTCCAAGATAAAAAACTGCATTCACTTCTCGAGGTAAGGCGACTTTTTACATGTATTCAGTTAGATTTGTTGATGGTAAGTACAAAGTGGTATGTGTTTTTGCTTACAGGCACTCTCCTTCTTCTAGAACTATTAGAATTTTCAGAGAAAAGGACATTTGCTTTTTGAACGCAGGCATGGGCCCATGTGACCTAATAGTACTCACGCCTCCAATATGAATGGCAGTGTTTGAAAGGATTTTTCAATTTAAGATGTATTTTTGTGCTACTGTGGCGTTTACATTCTTTGATGGCTAGATTATAAATAGCTACCGTATATCATTTATTGTACAGTTTGTAAATTGGAGTTTTAGATAATGCTACTACAGTAGAATATGAACACCCCGTAATCTGCTGAAAACTTATCTCCCTTTAACTATGCAGACTATGAACTTGGATTGCCTGTTTGAAATTCTAGGTAGTCATTTCTGTTGGTTACATTGATATTATTTTTCATGTCACATGTTTGTGATCCTGACAAGATGAATATTATTGATTTATGTTATTTTCTATTGTTATTCTTTCTTTAAATAGTCCAACATCTGTTTTATAATAGCAGTACATCAGTGTATTCAACTATCCCTATCCCTATCCCTGACCATTGCAATACAATGCATTTTTCGAGAAATCCAACAATTAATATACCCATATAAATAGACATAATATAATACAAATATAACTTTGCATGCTGGTTTACTTTTTTTGAACGTGAAGTTAACTTTTTATGAAGAGTATCCCAATGTACTATAGTTAGCTTAGGACAGAGAATGTCTAGAATGGAAAGAGACATCCTGTGTTATATCCAGTGATATGGTTTAAGAACATTTTCCATTATTCATAGCAGGAAAAGGAATTTTTGGAAAGAGTTCTTGAAGATACGAAACTACATGCTCTTTTATATGTGAGTACAGGTGCATCGTGAGAGTTCTACCTTCTATAGCAGTAGTTACGTACTTTCTAGATATTAACATTACCTGTATTTTGCCCATTAAGCAGTTCCCTCCCTTTGAATGCAGATTTCCTGCCTGTGTTGCCGTATTTATAACAACATAATAGGAATGTAACTCCATTTGTCTTGGGGGACCCATTCATTCTGTCTTATCGTATTTAACAATATTTAGATACTTTATGTTCTTATAATATGTAATGTGAATGATGCAGAACATGATAGACAGTTAGTTACTCTTATTATTCTTATATTGTTGTGAAATATTGAATTATACGTTGGTACATTTGGTATGAATCATGCATATACAGCTGTATAAATACATATTTAATTTTATATTCCTAAATTTTATATTTCTATATCCAGTATAGTTGAATGTCATGCATGCAAATATTTCTTCCTCCAAACTGTAGATCAAGTGTGATCGCAGAAAGTGTTTCTCTCTCAGATTCATCCTTGTTTCACCTTATTTATTGTTAATCTGTTGCCATGGTTTGATCGGTTGGTTCAAGTTTAATTCTTAACAAGAGTTGCCTGTCTTAGTTCATTTTGAAACTAACAAAGGATTCGTGTTCTGTTCTGGTTTATGAATTGCATGTGTTGTGAAAATTTAACATATTACTTACACTTAGACCATAGTTATTTGATTCCCAGGTGTACTGATTTTTATGTGATCATTTTGGTTCGAGTGGTTGAAAATATAAATAAATATTTGATATTTTGGCCAGTTAGGCAGGTTCAATATAAAAATAATAATAATTGGAGATTGTGAATTGTCAGTGGGTGGAAACTAACTAAATTAACTACTGCTTATCACTAACAGCAATTGTTATAAATTATACATTGTTTATACATATTTACTAGTAAGCAATCAAATTGGCATTGAGTTTGTTTCAACCATTGCTTGTCATCTTTGGTCATGTCCAATCATGGTTTGTTTTTTCTCTCAAAACCGTAGGCATTTATTATAATTTTCTAAAGGTTAGTATACTGCAGTGTAGGTGGAACCAGGGAATCGAATACCTACGGCCTCATATTGAAAATATTTTATATTTTACTAAGTATTATGCATGATTTTATGAATATGTTTATGTGATGCAGAATAAAAGCTGTACCTCGGCTTTAGATAGACTAAGTAATTAGAATTGTCAGAGTGTATAATGGTTTCTAGAATCACATTCTCGAGGTACGAAATTGTCTTTCTCAAGACAAGGAAATGTACCGGGTATGTGTTTTATTTTGACTAAGAAATTATAAACACCAGAGTGTATTATTATTGTCTGGATCACTTTGTCAAAGTTTTTAATAGTTTTCATCCAGCCAAGGAAGTGTTTTGTCTCGGCCCCTTTTCTGTGAAATCCTGATCCATTTTGTATATTTATTTTTTTTATATCCAGCTCTTGGATCTGAATTGCTGGTATTAGAGACTCATTTTTTTCCTTTCCCCAGAGTTTGTCAACAGGCAATATTTGCTTTCCTGATAGTGTTTAATGGAACCTGTTAACAACTGGCTTTCCGTCAGTCGCCAACGGCGACGTCAATCCTAGGAAGCTAGATTGTCAACAGTCAAAGAGAAATAAGAAGATTATAGGAAGCACTTTTTATGGAACTAACTCTGGAAGCAATCATCATTTTCACGACCACTTTTTATGATAGCAGAGGATTGAAAGTCTTAGCTTGTGCCAAGTACGCTATCAGCGCCCCACACCTGTACCATTTAGCACGCTGGACATAGACTAGAAATATTTGCAATGGTTCCAGTACTAGAAATGTTTGTGATGGTTACTACGTAATTTGTTAACAGTCTGTGTTTCCCCACTAGTATTTCATGTCCATGTTTCTTTTTTAGTTATCATATTACCCGGTATGTAAGGGATTAATTTTCAGATTTTTGTTAGAAATAATCTTATGAATTCATTGGCCACACAATCATATGAACTTATGTAACAGAACATTTGGATTAAAACCTGAGTTGCTTGGAGGTAAGTTCAACACACTACCAACTTGGCTAAAGGAGTAACCATGCATGCTTTGTATATCGCACATGGCAACTCACAATTTTACATATTCATGCCAATCTTGCGTAATGCAAAGAAATGCCAGATTTGCTAATGCATTGAAAAGATTTGTCTATTTTTTATATTTTTTTTATACTCTTAACTTGGGCAGTAAGTTGCATATCTTTCACTTGGAGATGTACAAGAGAGGTTGGAGGTATCTAGTTCATCCACTAATAAAGGTTACTTTTGCATTTTTTCTCTCTGGGATCCTAAAAGTAAAAAAATTGTTCCAGACTTCTACGAATAAACCACTGCTGCTTTGACAATTCATCTGTGTCAGTCTGCTTCATTGTGTGTATTCATGAAGTGTGGCCATCCAGTCTACTTCATTGTGTGTATTCATGAAGTGTGGCCATCCAGTTCGCTTCATTGTGTGTATTCATGAAGTGTGGCCATCCAGTTTGCTTCATTGTGTGTATTCATGAAGTGTGGCCATCCAGTTCGCTTCATTATGTGTATTCATGAAGTGCAATTATCCAGTCTGTAGACAGATAGGTACATTAGACTGTTTCTCAGGACATATTATTTCAGTCTCTGAGGAACTGATTTGTCTTTGTAGAGACATGGATGAGATTTGAAGGATGATGGTCGAACATTTCAACATCCTGGGTTAGACTTCTTGGCACAATTAATTATCACAGTTTATGGACATTTATCTTCACTCTTTTAACATTATTTTTCCTGGAAGCAACCAGAGAGGCACATTAGAGATTGTGACCAGTCCAACGATCTGCTTGGGTTGTATACTCCTCGGAGAGTTGAGAAGGATAATTAGGGCACAATGATCCATTGCCCATGATTATAATATAGTGCTTAGAACACGCTATCAAGGGAGGATTTTGGTGCAATATAAATGTGCACATTATTATTATTTTTATTATTATTGATGGATAAATGTATTTGTGTTAATATGTGATTTCAGAAGAATGGAATATTTAATTAATAATTATTCTTTTATGTAATTTTTTACTTAGTTTTGAAAGATTCACTGCGACTTAAACAAAAAAATAACAACCAACCAATCACTCATTCACTCATCGGCAAGGGAGATAATTGCTGTACAGAAATAATCTTGCTTCTCTAATGACTGTCTGGACAGTGTAACGTACTAAAAATAATTATTTTTATCCCATGACTATCTGCATGGCAACTGAACGTTGGAATCCCATGACTATCTGCATGGCAACTGAACGTTGGAATCCCATGACTATCTGCATGGCAACTGAACGTTGGAATCCC
>JAVCKZ010048093.1:15535-34499 GCA_034780755.1 Lepetodrilus elevatus
ATGACTATCTGCATGGCAACTGAACGTTGGAATCGGAGACTGATTCAAAAGCTTTGTCGCATGATAATAGAAAATGTAATGTTGACACATCTATGTCAACTTATGATTTACGCACGAATAAAGTAATTGCAATGTCTGGCCACTATAATGCTATTAATGATAGTTGTCAGACAATGTCCGAGCGATGTAGACCGGCTGACCAACAGATTGACTGCTCTATCCATCACTGTGGCCATCCTACTTGAGGCAATGCTCAGCAGAAATATGTTTCACGAATACGTGTTTGGTCGTTTTGGTTTGATTTACCCTTACCTCTCCATGCTGAAGGCAACCGGAGATGCACAAAAGAGCAGTGGCTGTGCCTAATCCAGCAGGGAGAGGGTTAATATTGTATTGTATTTGTACTTTGAGATTTGATGACAATTAAATTATGGGTCTCTATCGTATTAAAGACCAAAACCACCATTTTGACTACTGAACTTTACATTTACATTCATTGCAAATGGGTGAAAGATTATGCAGTGACGTTAAACTCCATATTCACTCACTCACTCAGTGGTTTCAATAGGTGCCGGGAACCGGCAATATTGTCCGTCTATTTCGGAGTATTTCCCTAATTTTGCCGTCTACTTTCAAACTTGCTGATACTACTTTGTAGATGAAAGTATGATTTATGCAGGTATTTTCTGCAGATACTTTTGCTACTTTGCCACCTACTTCCGATTCTACTGAAACCACAGCTCACTAGATTTACATATTGAAAATGTTTAATTTTGTACTGATAAAATTATATTAATGCTTTTGAATAAGAAAAAAAATATCAGAATGCGATCACAAGTGCTTGTTTTGGCATTATTTATTGATGCACTTGGTAATCATTTACTATTTGTGACCAATTTTATTAAATCTATTTGAAGCTGGTAACTGAAGGAGAGACAATGAATTGATGAAGATTTGATAGGAGACATGGTGAATGATGTAAAGCTTTGAGTCACCAAGAGTTCATTTGAGTCGCCAAAAAGAGCCAATGAATTGATGGAGACATGCTGAATGATGTAAAGCTTTGAGTCGCCAAGACTTAATAGCGTGTTGTAGAGTTAATGGGAGTTGATGTCTTTTTCAGTCGACATGAGTCAACTTTGAAAACGCGAGTCCATTACGGATCAGAATCTGTGTACACATGAAATGTTCGTGAAGATTACTAACATGGTGGCTCTTTGATGGTCTTTGGACCTTTTATGGACAAATCTTGTATTTCCAAATGCATAAAAATTTCCAAGCTGTTGACAATAAATATTTGTGGCCTTGTTGAAAATGGAAACCTTTTTGTCTGTCACGTAGACAAGTCTCATTTGGGTTGAAATGTGAGGTAGCCAGGACTAAGAGCCTTTCTGTTTGACTGGAAACGGAGAAGCACGAATCAGGAGACATACAAAGCTCCGAGATTAACACGAGCTCAACAGGCTCGTCCATTGTGCGCTCGTTAGCGCTTCTCTTCCTCAGAGATCAGAATCCATGGAAACAGGAAGATAGGAATGGTCGGATACGAGGTCCGGCAGCGTTGAATACCTTGCTTAACGAGAACGATGTCCCAGGTGCCACATTCTAAACTGAGGCGGAAAATGACTTCCATAGAAAGTATAATGACAATTCTCCGAGAGAAACCTGTCAGAAACACACATGTTTAATCTTAGGTAATGGGTTTGTGTAATATATTATCCATACTTTAGCTGTTTGTTTACTTTGATTGGAATTATAATGACAATTTCATTAATAATCTATAAAAATTAAATGTTGAAGTTATGATTTAAACAATATTTATTTTCCTAAATAATAATGATCTAGGATTTACCAACAATAGTAAAGTTATGATAAACCAGTGGTGTCATAATTAAACACAATTAATTCTTCTACCTTCTGCAAAAAACTGACAATGCATAAAAAAATGTAGTTGTAATTAATTCATAAGGCTAATAAGGTACTTTATCTCTGCACAATAGATGAATTTTGACAAGCTAGGACTCAGCTTATCAGTTAATATTTGGCTGTGGTATGCAAAGAAGTAAATTTTCTTATTTTGTTGAAGAATCTAGAAAGCGACTCAAAATCCCAATTCAAACAACAAAAACCACCAAAAAATCTTACTTTTTTGCACTGCAATATGGCATCATTAGGTATTTTAATATTTATTTTTGATAATTTATACATTGTTTATTTATACATTTACATGATTACAGGGCCCTGTGCACATAATGTACTTCCTGTATGTCTACATGCACCATTATTTAGTCATACAGGTTACGGGGAGCTCAGCTTCAGCCACATTGTTAACATTATTACATCTGGTAGGTCTCACAGGGTGACATTTCCTGTATGGAACCAAGATAAATGAAAAACCCTCTATGGAATGATCATTAGTTTTTATTCCATGTGGAGGAATTGGAATGAAAAAACCTTCAGACGTGTTTTATACCTTTTATTTCCTTGTCATTGGACGCCTACTGCGATGAATTGAGAAAACCGGAAAGTGAAATTACAGGATAGACTTATGTATTGATTCCTTGTTTTAGGGGAGGGATGGTTGGGTAGGGGGGGATGCTTTGACTGCCGATAATGGAAGATATTTTGTCATAGACAATCTGTGGGACACGTGAGGCATTGGTCGTGGAATCGCGGTCTCGAGTCCGTCTGTCACTCCCATCTTCTCGGCGTATTGAGCAGATTTCGAAAATGTGAATTATCGGAATAACATTTTGTAATGTGAAATTTACGATTTATTGATCGCGTGTGGGGATCATCAACTTACAATTCTTCATTCATTGTGATTTTGACAAGGAAAGTGACGGCACTAACTGAGAGATTCGTTGAGAGCGGAAAGCGTTGAAACAAATCTCCAGGCTGCATACAGCTTTTCGATTTTTGGTTTGCTGGATTATTGCGATTTTTGGAATCTTTTTAATTGACTGACAATTTTATCAAACAATCATCAAAGTTTTTACTGGGGTTTCAACTTGTCAAGACTTGTTCAGCAAAGTATTTTCCACACGATTCAATTTGGATGTTGTTATTGTTGCCATAGAAACACCAAGCGAAAAAGTTGCGGGTTTTGTTAAAGAAACGTTTTAGAAATTCATCTTGATCTGCCGCATTTACTCTATAAATATCTTTGAAGAGATTGGGAGAGCTGCGGAATAGGTAGCGCATTGACGCACAGAGATTCGAGAGTTGTGTACGCTCGTTATCAAAGCGTAAACCTGTGTGACATTTCGTTGAAGAGAGACTTACTCATTTTGTAAGTGTTTTTTTCTAATTTCATGTAAACTTGATTTCTTTTCCCATGTAAAATTGACATCTTTATAGTTATTAAACTATCAGTTTGAAGTATCTGTTCTTAAAGGTCTCAGTTGTAAAGAAAAGAAAATGGATCATAATGGATCTTCAGTCGTTCTTCATTAGCTGTCATTCTTTCTAGATTTCGTTCAAAGTCCGTAGTCGTTCTTTTGTAAATGTTTTCGAATTCAAACCATCTCTGCGTTTTAAGTTTTTCCGACTAAAAGCATTGTTCGTGAAAATATTGCTGCTTATTATCGTAAATTGCGTAAATGAATTAAAGGCCCTCTGCCTCTTTATTGCTCGGCAAAAGGGGTAATTTGATGATAGGAGGAGAGACATTGTTGAAGGGGAGCGAGTGTTTGACATGATTTGATTGGAAGTGAGACGAAGTGAGTTGACTGCTGTGCAGGGTTCTAAGTGACCAGGTTGTTGAGGGAGTCTGGGACCAGGTTAGGATGGACAGACTACGCAAGTTCTGCAAGAAAGCTTTCCAGGCGGTCAAACTGCCCTGGAAGAGAAGAAGGAAAAGAAAATCTAAGGTAAATATGTCTGAGACTTTTATGGTCGTAAATCATTTCGTTTGTCAGATTTTCAATAAATTCGTCTGTATGTAGGGTTGTTCCCATTCCTCTGCATATCGAAATCTCGGAGCTATAATATTTCACTGCAACGGTAAGCAGTAAGTCACTCATTTATAGATTATCGTTATTTTTTACTTTAATTTAGGTTTTTATTGAACTTTTATAGCAATCATTATTATTGTGTCATATCATTGGGATATTGACAACAAATTGGACATTTTCTCCAAGGAATCTGTTCATGTTAGCATGTTTTATGTTTCAATCCTACTAGGTTGTATTTACCTTAGTAGAATTTGGTTATTCTCAAATGTTATTTTGTGCAGTTCATATTTAATGAATAGCATACATTTTCAATGATCAAGATGCCTAGTTGTTTGTGTCAAATGAAGCTCAAATGAACTTCCACCCTTGTTTTTCTCTTCTGATTTGATACGTAATAATAAGACCAATCTTAGCACAAAGTGCAGAGCCAATTTGCTTCATAGTAAACACATTGATATGGTTCATGTGCATGTGTTTGCACACAGTGTAAATACTATTACTTAACCATGTAATACTGAAATCACACTGTAAAATCATCTAAATCAAATATGCCTGTCCCACGGGAAATATGAAAGAACATAAACACGGATCATTGATCAACAGATTTGTGTATTTAGAAAACCAACAAGTGATATTCCGCTTTTGCGGTGAGAAACATAAGGTACGAGATAAAGGTAGGGGAATCCTTGTTGCACTTCAACACCTTACGCAGGGCAATTTATTTATTTCCCATTCCATCCGTGAAAAAATGTAAGTGCTTCGTGAATCAAGGCTGTTGTATCAGGTACGGCAGGTATGCGATGATGTCTGGTAGTTTTTCCACTGTGGTGTATAGGATGTCGAGGCTAGGCCGGGAATCTCCCCAGCCATCTGTTTGTAACTCTTCCCCCCTCGGAGGAGAGAAAGGTAAATCTTCAACAGTGCCCTGTCGAACCCCTGCCTAGGAAACCGAGAATCTCTGAAAACAATCTGCACATTTTTTTTAGTGTCGATTTTTTATTTTCCCTTGAAATTCTATCCACGTTGGCCATAGGTAAAAGGTGTAACATTGGGGCATAGCGACAGATGTCGACTAGGGGCGAGTGTAAACACGCGAGTTGAGTAAGTCTCAGAGACTGACGGAGTATCTCGACGTACTCTCCTGCCTGTCATACAGAGGAACAGAGAAGTAAGAATAATATCCACAAAATGAGCCGGGAGTGGGGCGACATACGTTACGAGGAGTCTCGTGTCTTGACAACCCAATGGCAGAGGGGAGGAATGCAGAGTTTATGAAAGAGTTCCGTGGAACGGTTCCTGGAAGCTGTGTCGGCGACGGTGGCAGTAGGGAGAGTATCTTGCCACATGCTGTAAGACTATTAAACTTGGCGGGGTTCTCGAAGTATGGGAAAACAGCATGAATGCAGAGGCTACCAACTCCTTGTATCACCAGATCTATACCTTACTCTGGTTCATGGGCCCCGGCTTCCAGGTACGTCAAACTTTGCCACGCTTTTCTCTCAGATCTGCCTGTGGAACTTGAACATTTTGCCGGTACTAAATTTTAACTTGTGCATGATGTTTTATCTTAAGCTGTGATAATCTATGGCATGTTGTGCACTGATGTTAATTAATAATTTGTTGGGAACATACCATTCCAAGTTTCTGAGATGGAAAGTTTATCATGTAAAATATGTTTAAAATAACTTACTGTTGTGATAATCCATGGCCTGTTATGCATGGAAAGTTTATTATACATTATTAACTTCTATATATCAAACAATTTGTATGCAAGTAATAAAATACCTTGAAATGATTATATTGATCCAAATAAACATGCAATTAAAGTTTTGAACTTAATATTTGTAATTATTGAAATAACACACAAGTTGTAAAATTACAATGATCAAAATAAAGTGATATAATATGAATTTTCTAATTACTAATTTCCAAAACTTGATATGCATAGCAGTAGAACTTTGCCTATTTCTTTTTAGAAATACATACTGTATGTAAATACTTTAATGATAAATATATAAAATATGTTTTGGTTTTGTATATGTTCCCCATTTAACAGGGTTCTCAGATTACCAGGTATACAATTATCTACATTTGAATCGATCGACCACCACGTTGACTGCGCATGTAAAAAGTACTACGTTTAAATATGATCCAACTCAATCTTTATCGACTGAATGAAACTCGGTTGAACACATGCCAACCTACTTCGGTATATCAATAAACACCTGCGACGATATGTGCTTTATTTACCTGTGGGTCGAGACGACCAGGTAGGAATCGTGAAAGACGAGCTGTATCATTGAGCCCAGGGTTTGGCAGCATTTGGTCCGGGGGGGTCTGGCAGCATTGGGTCCGGACTTTTGGCAGCAAGTGCCATTGCACAGCTGGCATATGCTGCCACTGTGCCAAGCGAAACACAGTCACAGCTGTGTGCACAGTGTATTAGCGCAGACAGTGCAGTGCGGAATGCAGACAGTGCAGTGCAGGCTCACCAGTATTTGATTTATGGGAAGGAATTTGGGGAATTTTCTAAAAGAAGAACAAAAATAGTGTTAAATAATGTGAGCAGTAAGGGTGGGAAATAGAGCTAATTTAGTCCAAGTAATGCAGTAGGGCTGTTGATCATGGGATTTGAACCAGAGCTGTCTGAATGCAAGTCTTAACACTCTACTGACTTGGCTAAAGGGGTCTCATTCTATATGACACCCGGCTACAGTATGGCAATGGTTTTGAACAGAGCCCTAGAGACTTGCAGTTAATATGCTAAACAATCTTTTGATACAAAGCACGAGATAGTTTGTGGTTCCACCAACACCTTTTTATATGCATTTCAAATGAGCAGTATCATATGAACATAATGAAAAGACGTAATCGCGAGTATCGATTGCAAAGACAGCTGTAACAATTTAGCTAACAAGATTAGTCTCCCTTTGACTGGCGAATGTATTTTTCTATTTAACACACTATACTCTAGCAATAGTACTGTATGTCGATTCCTGTGTCAAGCCCAAGCACACACATAAAGATTATTCTAAGTATTGCCCCATCAATGACCTTTCTAAGCTAGTTGGATCTCGAGAAATATCATTTACAAATTCTAAATATAATTTACAAATTCTATTTCCATTTTTATTGTAAATGTAGAAAGTTGTCTGGTCGTGGTAGTTGTTATACAGTTAATAAGAGATTTTAATTCCATGTACACTTCAATATATAAATTGTAGGATTGTCTCCCCTGCACTGTAAGTCGCTGGCACCACGTCAATAAGTTAGTGGAAGAATTAATTAATCTGAAATGGTATGCAATGAACATTCTCATTGATTGAGTCATATATCAACAAGTTAAATTTGATCATGCTTTAATCTACTTCACAGTCTTCTGAACCGAAAGTGATGTATTTATCAACTTGGATGGGTGTTTTTTTTTCTGGAGGTATAACAGAATTACTGCATATCACAGTTATATACACCAGATTTGTATCTGAATTTGTAGGGCAACTGGGCAGGAGAAGGCTCATGCATGTATACCACAGAGATCTGAACATTTGCCCAATTCAAATGGAGACTTGCTACATGTGTACATGTCATTTTATTAACCTCTAAACTACTACAGGCAGCTGGAGATGCCCTAATGAACAGTGGCTGATCTCGCAGAAAGAAGATTTTGGTGCTAAGCAATCAAACGTATCTTTACGACTCTCCTGCATTGGATTGCGTTGGAAATGTTGACTATATAATATTTGTACTCTTGTTTTCACGTGGGTTTTACTTTCAACACATTAATGCATGTAGATTTAAGAATTTTCATACATAAATATACATGTTTCCAAAGATGACATAATCTTATTATTTGTGGTTCGCATCTTTCATTTCCATAACTTTCTGTCGCGACTTTCTACGAGTTCAATCCCTTTTCTCATAAATATGCATTCGTTTTCTACCAGTTGCACCCGATGCAGCAGTTTGAATGTCATATCTTCAAATGAACCCAATCTGCATTCCTGGTATTGAGAGATTGGCAGTGTATTCTGAGACACAGAGCTGGTGGTGATAACCTGTGTCAGACGCGACCCTCTGTGACATCTGTTGTGTCAGACGCGACCCTCTGTGACATCTGTTGTGTCAGACGCGACCCTCTGTGACATCTGTTGTGGCATCCGTTGTGATGAACATTGCATATATCACAGGCCACTGCTGCAGACCTGCTTCAACGAGTGGGTGTGCACTTGCTTTCCTTCCTGTTTGTGCCGTCTGCTGAACTGGAGCAGACGCATACCTAGTTTGACATTCATGTGGATCAATATTGAGGATTACATGCAGCTCGGTCTCTCTTCATGTCACTCACTCACTCATTCTCTCACTCACTCACTCACTCACTCACTCATTTCCTCGCTCATCACTCATTTTCTCATTTCCTCACTCATCACTCATTTTCTCAATTCCTCACTCATTCCTCACTCGCACTCTCATTCTCTCACTCATTCACACTGACATTCTCATTCACTCAATCACTCTTGCAATCAATCTTTCAATCACACTATCACTCACTCACTCATAATTCACTAATTTCATTATTACTTCCATACGTCACATCAATACATTGCCATCCTCCATTGCAAACTAGCGTATGATGTGGACATTGCACAAACTCCATTACATGAAGGTCACGTGAAGGTCAGACTCGTTCACGATTCCTGAGTTTGATTTGGCACAAGGTTAAAGACCAATCTCACTCTCCTGTTTAGAGTTTCCATTTAGACATAATACATGTAGATTAAAACTTGTTTTTCAACTAGGATCAGACTATTGGTCAATATTGAAAGTGGATGTTTTCGATCATCTGTACTAAAATGTTTTGAAAGTTTTAAATTGTTTTACCATGTTCTCTTTAATTTGACTCTTTTTACTGCAAATATCTTAAACCAGTCTTCTGCTTTGTTAGTGGAATTCATTTTAGTAAAACATCAAACATATAGAAATAGGATTAAATTATGTTGACATTGGTTCCATTGACCAGAAATAGTTATTGGAATTAATAGTGAGGAAGGGAAATCAGTTACATGGATGGAAATGAAATTAAAATTGCATATTGTTTTGGTGCAGAGGAGCTAAAAAAGTCAAGGAAATGTTATCCACTTATCTAAATTATGATATCGAGATTATTTCAGTTTCTAGTAGCAACAAGATAATTGATTTTAAACAATATTTATTCTTGTGACAGTACAACATACAAGTAAGACATTTCACAAGACATAAACATACATCATGAGAGGGGATTGAGTATCAACATGATATTTCACTTTATTTATAAATATATTTAACTTTCTTCCTGCTGGCAAACATAGAAGCCCTGCAGAGTAATGACCGTGATGAATCCCGAAGCGATGATGGTTAGGTATCCATTTATGTAATCCAAAAATAATTTGTTCTTTCATTTCGTCATAGAGCTGAGCCATTTTGTAGCTGTGTATCGGTGACGAAAACGGGAAGGTTAAAAAATGTCATATTGATCTTGAAGTAATCTTTGGTGTAAAACTAATAGCGTTATGATGCACTTGAGTGCACACCAGTCTGGCCGCCAGACAGCTTCTGTTACAGCCTAATTGATTAAGTTTCAAACCAAAGCATCCAAGCTGATAAATGGCCATGGTCATTATCTTCACATTAACGCAGTTAAAAGTATTTTGGAGAAAGTCTAGTCCTTACTTCCCGAGGTCTTGTTTCCACTTCCCTCACAGCTATTGCTGCTGATACAGATGGATTGTTTTACTTCGTTTTGTCATTTGATTTCTATAACTATCATTTACCTGGTAATAGTTTTCTAGCATAGAAAGTTCAATGTTCTGTTAATGGTCTTGTTTAACCCTTTCCCTGCTGGATTAGATTCGAGCACTGCTCTTTAGGGCGTCTCTGGCTACCTCCAGGATGGAGAGGGTTAAAAGTATATTTCAGCCCTAAATATATAAATTTACATGTAAACTGTTTTTCATTAATTTTCTCGTCATGTATGGGTGAAAGATTCCCGCTGTGACGTAAAACAATAGTTCACCCACTCATTGATTTCCAATGTTTTACAATCATTCATTGCCTATCAATAATTAACTTCTTGTTTATCATTATATGGGTGAAGAATACCTGTCGTGGCATTAATCAACACTCACTCACCCACCCACTCATTCACCCATGCACTCACTCACTCTTGCTGGAGTCGACCAGGGCATCTAGTAGTGATTGTGATCAATGCTGCAGAGGCAGAGATGGCGGTTTTAGATAGATTCAATCAGTGGAACACAAATTCCTGCAACACTAACCAGATTTTTATTTAATTTTATTTCAATGACTCCCAAGGTCTCGCTAGCAATGAAGTTTCTCTGAATCTTTTTGACTTTTTTTCCAATGATGTAGCTGCCATGGCAATAGTGCTTGGAACACTTGATGCAATAGTACTGGGAACATGTGATGCAATAGTACTGGGAACATGTGATGCAATAGTACTGGGAACACTTGATGCAATAGTACTGGGAACACTTGATGCAATAGTACTGGGAACATGTGATGCAATAGTACTGGGAACATGTGATGCAATAGTACTTGGAACACTTGTACTTGGAACACTTGATGCAATAGTAATTGGAACACTTGATGCAATAGTACTTGGGATGCAATAGTACTTGGAACACATGATGCAATAGTACATAGAACACTTGATGCAACAACACTTGATGCAATAGTAATTTGAACACTTGGTGCAATAGTATTGGAACAAGAGAACCATGTATGCATCAATGAAGGCGATATCTTGGAACAAAAGCAGAAACTTCCATGTACTACCCATGTTGATTTTTGTGGATGACCTTGAAGCCCAACACGATCATTACCTCGACTTCAGAGGCCCCGTCCAATTACACGTGTTGCAGTCTATCAGCTCGATGTCACCTTTGTTATTGGCTGTTCCGAAGCATCTCAGCAATCATGTTGGTTTTCGGGTAATGTCCCCTGTAATTCAGACCCCACTCCATCTCAGAATGTCTGTGTTTGGTTGTTGCTAAATTTCCTCCCTCTTGATCCTGATGGAATCCATGTTCATGAATATTTTAATTGGAGCGAGGATTAATGTGTTATTGGCCAAACACTCTGTATAATAGGTAGGGACGGAACGTTGTTTGTTTAGGCGGCTTGGAGATGTTGGATACGTAAGATTTGTCTCGGGACGAAGACCTTTGCCCCGATCTGAACACGATTGGTAGGAAATTAGGAACCCTATCTGACATGTTCCCATAGAGGTGGGGAGTGTCGGTTTTACGGGAGATCTGCCCGTGCATCTCGGGAGGGCTGGACGATGATGACTGATGTGATGCCGCCTAAACGCTTCTCAAACACTCATCATTGTGTGCCCAGATGATTGACCCACAGTTAATCTGAAGGAACCATCTCTGGAAGACTTCCTTCAGTCTCAGTAAGAAATAAACATATTATCCGGGAGCCTTTTCATGAAGCTGCTGCATACATTAAGAAGCCCTAGCACGGTCGTACCTATTTGTCTCTCCGAGAGCTACGATTCATGGCCTCTGTGTAAGGGTGCCCTGGATAGTAATAGGTCAAAGATTTACGGTTGAATAATAAGCCCAGATAAAACTCTTTAAGTTCCTTTATATTTGGACATTTCGTTGACTGGTATGAATAAATAAATATATGGTAGGTTCTGAATTATGTCTTGATGGAGATTTTTATTTGGCCTGTGAAGTGGGTGGTAGATCATTGGATTTTGTTGCTAAAGGTCTCGAGTTTGAACCCGCCCCTAGAACATCAATGTATGCAGATGTTGCCGTTTCAATGCAATGATGATAGATGCAATGCCTAAACTTTAATAGTACAGTTGTCATTCTTGGTTTGACATTACCAGTTGGCGATTGCAGGTCTACTGCAATATTAATGGCTACACGTGTTTGGGGATAATACTTGTATCTTATCATAATGTTTGCGAAATAATCTTGACGGAAGTCCCAACAAAAAACAAATACAGGGTTCAATAAACCCTCGGTTCGATGCACCGAAGATTCAGATACAACGCGGGGTCCAACGTGGACCCCATTTAAAAAAGTAAAAAATAAAAAATAAATTAAAATCTTTTTTTTTTCTTCTCCAATTATATTCGTTGATATAACACAGGTATTATAACGCGGGTGGCATGTCATGGACCCCAACTTCAGCATTATATCGAGGGAGCACTGTATGACCTAGCTGAGTTTGGTGTAGCCGAGTTTGGTTCAGCTTGTTCAAGCTATAATCACTGAACACAGTACAACCGATACAGTACAACAGTAAACAGTTTATGACGGTGTCTGTCTCTCTTCCTGTAATGTAATGCACCATCACTCACAATAGTCAGCAATAGTGCTCCCATTGGCTTTAACTATCAGCGAGATGATGAGCACCTCATGAACTATTCAAGTCATTTTCTTTCATGCTCAATGTACTCAAGACCGTATTTTTCGCCTTGTACGCTAATCTGATTATTTCAATTTGGTAAACTGCTTGCTGTATGTTCTAGGGACTTACAAGCTTCTCACCCAGTCCTCGATTGCAACTGTTTGTGAAATCAATAGGCTGCCCTGTTGACTTTAATTTGTCAAAAGTAGAGAAAGAAATATTTCTTTTTAAAGGTGTAACACCAGTTCAAGTTCAGTGAGGGCAAGACAGATCTACCATAGTTTTTCAGGATCAGATGTTTTGTTATATTCCAGTTGTGTACAGGATGTTTTCATTCTAGTTACCGGTAGTATCCCATAGTATATGGAAATTGCAGAATAGCATTACTTAATGAATGATTTTTGGAAAAAGAAGTACAAATTGGATATACCAGTACATTATATTCAAAATAATTTTATTTACAAATCCCATGGCCACGACTAATGTTCTGAGTGTATTCGTATTTAGAGCATCTATATTTAGAGTTGTTTTAGTACATATTTCTTTTTTAATTGCCTTATTCATGGATTCTGCTCTAAAAGGCAAAGCTTGTTTCTGTTGGTAAATGGGTTGTACTGGGACTGGCTTAATGCTGTTACAGATACTTCAGAGACCGGGAGATGGCTGTAATCGTAATAGGGTAGCGGGGAGAATTGGCCATCGATCACCCCCGGCAACTGAGGGAGATCCCTTTGCCAACAATTAGCAGGAAGAGAGCCGCACACGGTATTGCCGGATGACTCCACCTCCCTGGGGGTCAAACGTACAGGGTATCGGTTCTCCAAGCTCTATATCTACTAGGAGACCACTATAAGGACTCTCGTCACCATCTTTAATACATGGGGATTGTGCACTTACGAGTGCTGTGGTCTAGTAGTAGATATGAGAGCTTGGGAGAAACGATACCCTGTTTGGTTCTGGTAGTCATCAGGATGATCGTGTACAAAATGGCTGAACTATATGTAAGCCATGCCTCCAATCCTGGCCTTACACTACACCACTGCTAATTCTAGAGTACGGTTACCTTGGAATTAGGCTGTTTTGTATGGAAGAACTCCGTTCACTGTTTATTGTTTGTGATGTACAGGAGAACTCAGTTCACTGTTTATTGTTTGTGATATACAGGAGAACTCAGTTCACTGTTTATCATTTGTGACATACAGGAGAACTCAGTTCACTGTTTATTGTTTGTGATATACAGGAGAACTCAGTTCACTGTTTATTGTTTGTGACGTACAGGAGAACTCAGTTCACTGTTTATTGTTTGTGACAGTCCCTTGCAAGCCTCAGTAAGAGGAACTAGTGATTGCCGGCATGTTTATTTATTGACAGACGCATTGATCAAATATAATCTTGATAGATGCTTTAGCTTTGATACGATTCTTTTTGTACCAACAACTTAGCAATCAATATCACCAGTATCTTATTTTCTAATCGTAAATGATCGGTGGGATAACAGTCCTCATGAAAGTTTGGAAATGGACTATAATTTATTTGCATTTAGAACTGCAATCAGGTTTTGAACAAGACAACTTTGGCTTTTCATGGTTTAGCTTTGTATGGGGCAGTAGTTGCCCCCAATGTACAGTTGTCCTGAATTTACAAATGGGGGCATTCCTGTACAGAATGACATTATGTAAATGTAACCTTAACTTCAACCTAAGCAATGGTATTCATGGCTAAGGTGTGAGATGAGGTCATGTTAGAGTTACGCCATGTCGTACAATGGTGCCCCGAGGTCTACAATGGCCATTCGTCCAGGACAACAAATGACCTAAAATCAGGACTACAATCGGCCTGTTTTTGCAGGACAACTATTTCCCTGCATACAGGACTACAATCGCCTTGTATGAACTTGTTGCACACATACTGGTATAAAAATCCCATTACCTCCAACTTAATTAGCCTCATGTCAAACCTATCTGTCAAGTAAGTTCCCATTTTGCAGGCATCCAATCATCTTTTCTGCGATGTAATACCTCCATTTTTTTTCTCCCTCTGAAGATCAGTGTTCTTGTTACGGCTTGTTGTTTTCCCGGACGCTGTGTTGTAAAAGATGCAGTAAGTGTGAAGATGGGGCCTTGGGGCTTCGGCTTTCTTGTCCGTTGCATCCTTTATGCATCAGTTAGTGCGGCCATTAAAACTTGCTGCAATCCTGTGGTGTTGAATGGAGATGTGATGAACTTTCTGTGCGTATCGATTCTCCTTTCCTGGCAACTTTGTCATAGATGTTCATTTTGCTACTTCCAAATTATCACTTTTTGATGAGTTGTTGGTTCCAACGAGAGTGTCGCCAAATAAACTGGGGCCGTATTTGCGAAGCTCCGGAACTTCTTAGTCAGAAAAGATCTAGTTAAAATTGACATTAGCAGAAAATCAGCAAATTATTAGTACTTATGAACTTCTCGGGACTTACGAAGTTTCGATAATACGGTCCCTGATCAATATTGGCTCACATAACACCTGGATATTTGCACTCTTGTACTAACTCAGTTGTCGTCAAATATGGTTAGCAGTTGGTTATCACCCAACTAATAACTGACAAGTCACATGCGAGAGAAATAATCTTGAAAAGTGGCTTTAACTCTTTCCGTACTGGAGGTGACTGGAGAAATGTTAAAGAGCTGCCTGAGCTTGTTGAAGCCATAAAGAGGGTTAATTTTCGACTGGAAAATAGAAAATTAATGTACGCACTCGCCCATCTCTACGCACCATATATGTGCCTATAAATGTCCATCATGCAGTATGGGTTGCTGAGGTCTATGGTCATCAAGTCCCTGGCTGCCGTATCCATCACATTCCATCATATTCCATCAGGACATCCGTCTGGATGGCTTCCACAGCGTTGATACGGACACCCCCAGATTTGACGAGCTGTCAGTGATGTGTCGCATTCAATCTGTGTCAAAATCGGCCATTACAAACTCAATCTACTTTTAAAGTGCCATCCAGTATAATTATTTATTGAATGAGTCTGTCTGTCTGTCTGTTTGTCTGTATGTCAAACTGTCTGGAGTAAATTGATGTGAAGAAGTGAAGTATTCTTCAAAACATTTTGAATCCTTTGAGGTTTGCCTCTCTAAGCAAGTACACTGTCCTATGGTGGGTCTTTTTAGGACTTAAGAGACTGTCGATGAAGAAATTCCCAGTTTTTTAAACTTCAGAATTTCATGAATCTCATGTTGAAGAAGTTTTTTTTATCTCGATACATTAATCTTGAAAGAGTTTTTCTTGTTGCCAGCCTAGTTTTAGACGATATATCATAAACCAGTAGAATAAACAAAAAATTAGCTTATCTTCCCACCCAATGCTCATTACGTATATGGGTTATAGATTCCTGCTGTGATAAATTACAACAATTCGCTACCCAAACCAAATGAAAATATGCAACTGATCCAATATTTGTAGTTGACATTATTATGATTATTATTATTATTATTATTATTATTAGGGAATGTCTAGATGGCTCCAGCATGGAGAGGGTTAGAACCAGAATAACTCTCCAATTAACATGGGTTCTGTGGTAATCCTGTAAACACATAGACTTATTTTCAACCTGGAAAGTAATCAGCAGATAGAAGGGAAAAAAAATCTGTTAACTTAATGATTGTCAAGTTTATATTTTTTTTAGAACTAATTTAATTACTGATTTTCTTTCTAGAATTGTACGTTTCCATTTTGGAATACTTTCCACCCAATTATAAATCGTCAATTGCTGATTGGTTGTCGTCCTGTGCAGGTAAATCCAATTGGAAACATGTGTATCAGGTTTGTGTTTGAACATGCCGAATCGAGACCGTCGATGAGAATACGTCTATGGACATTGTACGGTTGCAAGACCAATTTCCCTTAACTTTCATGGAACATCTTTGTTTGTTTTGCAAGGGAAGTTGCCAATATCACAAGAAAATCTCTTCTTCTGCCCACATCCCTTCTTACCCTCATTACAGCAACTCTGGTAATGTGCTTCTCCAAATTCCCAGTTGTCAACCAACATTTAAAGATTGCTGTCCGTGATGTGGAGATTAACTGCTATTTATACTGTTGCATAGTCCTATAAACAAATCGGTGCTGGAGTATATTGACCATAAACATAGGGCTCGAGGTTAAAACGGAGTCTGAATAAAGAAAATAGGCATTTCGAACTCATTTAGGTTCCTAGCCCGAAGATGTGTAGCACAACGTGAAAACATTTAATTGTACTCCCGAAGGGAAATAAGCCAGTCCGAAACTGGGGACCTATTCTCAAAATGTTCTTATAAACTTTGTAGCTTAAGAACAGTTCTTAACAATTATTATAGTATGGCTACGAACTGTTCTTAGGCTAAGAGGTTCGTAAGAATGTTTTGAGAATAGACCCCTTGGTCATTTCCTAAAATGTTCCACATTCTCATCATTTATCATATTTAATCCTTCCTTTTATTTTTCTCTTTGGGTTTTATTTTGAGTCACTTTCAGGATTGTTTTACTCATATTGGGGCTCCTATCAGTTATGAGAGGAAACATGGTGTCATAGTAAACATGGAAGCACCAACTGGTATTGATGATCCAAAGGTGATGACTGCACAACTGCCCAGTAGGATGACATGTGAATGGTAATCTTATAGCAATGGAAACGGCAGCTCGGGTTGTATACTCCCCAGGGAGTTGAGAAGGAACATTTACACGGCTGATCTATTGACCAAGGATAATAATGTGGCACTTTAGCATGCCTTAGGGGGTGGATTTGGCACATTTTAAGTAGCCATTGTTATTATTGCTTCCTGTCATGGCTGCAATGGAGTGGTAACCTCCAGACATAGATTGCTGGTCATGTTCAGTTTCAAACTCGATACCGTTGTCTGAGAAGTCCAATCTTTTTCCACCACCCTAGTCTGTCTGTCCAAGTTCAAGAGTACTCTTCTGGATATGAAAGACTATATTTGATAAATGTTTCCACATCTGTATTGCTGTATCCACCACTTGCTCCAAATGTCAAAGACCATATGATATCCCGGACTGTAACAAAATCAATTTTAATCAGGAAATGTCCTAAGCGGATCGCAAAAGTGCAGAGTGAAAATTAATGTGTCTTGCTTTGTACAGCAGTTAAGAAAATTGCTGGTGTGCCAAACACTTTTTGCTGAATTTACGTGAATTGATGACTCAAGCCAAGTATATAAACTTGCATATTGGCCACTTAAACTTGGTACACATACTACTTTCCTGCAGGCTATGGATACTATATTCCTGCAGACATATCATTACAGAAACAATAGCGAGTTGGGTGTTGCGACACAGTAATACAATTGAAGTGTGGACAGAACTTATGAAGCTCATTTTTGGAAGTGCTGAATAGAAATTGAAGCTTTGCGTTCTAATCTCTTGGTGTGGGTCTGTGTTTAGTGGGTCTTCCCTATGTGTGTTTTGGCTCCACCAAGACCAGTTAGACCCTGTAATGGAAGGATATAATGTGGTGTGTAATCATTGTATGACCACTTGAGGAAACCTTTATGAAATCAATACATTTTCTGTCTGAATTTTCCATAATAATGTTCATTCAATAGTCATTGTCCTTTAGTACTTTTGGTTTTATATACCTTTATGTTATTTGGCTTATTTACCTCAAAGTCTAATATAATTGTGCAATAATCTATGTACGAGTTTGGCAAATATAGTACAGTTCTTTTGATACGATGTAAATGGGCCAATCATTATTTTAATGTCAAGTGCTGTTGCTATGACAATAATCTTATCATTTAGTCACAGTTTAAGATGGTACACAAGATTTAAGGAGTCTGTCTTGTATGGTGTTATCAGGTGTTCTCCAGCATCAAGAAGCCTCTGGCGATGTCTGTACATCACACTTGTACCATCTCAGACCAGCGCTTTCTTTCCTCTTCAAGGTCGTTCTGGACCTTCTGCAGAGTTGGGGAAAGCTCATCTGAGAATTTACCTGAAACAACCTCATTTAGTCAGAAACAACTAGGATTTACCTGAAACACTCTCATTCAATCAGAAACAATGCTCTTTTCATCACAATTTTAGAAAGACACACAATAGAGGCAAGGATTTAATCCCAGTACTGGATTTGAATCCCCATCTCCACATTCCTAGTTAAGATATTGTGCTTGGATCACCTAGTAATCCAGTCTGTTTTATGTTTCCTTCTATATTGGATGCTTTCGGTACAGTTGGACTTGTTTGCGTTCTTCAATGTCTTTGATGCTTCCGAGTACACATTTAGCAAGGAGTTATAGTGGCAATAAATTCTTTGCTTCCTTAACTAAATTGACCATGATGGAATGGTTTGGTGTACACTAAAACATGTTTATGTGCAACTGTTTTATGTGTGTGTAAATTTTGGATAGAAGAACCACAGAAATTTGACAAACAATAATGGATGTTTATATACTGAACCGCAAAAGAAACGTCAGTTTTCCTAATGCTTATAAAAGTTAAGAAATATTTATTCTTTTATGCTGGTTCTTAAATAAATGTATCTTACCATCATTCCAAAGCATGTCTTTGTGAAATATCTATTGCAGCGATTATAATAA
>JAVCKZ010048094.1:0-18643 GCA_034780755.1 Lepetodrilus elevatus
GTAGTAGTAGTAGTAGTAGTAGTAGTAGTAGTAGTAGTAGTAGTAGTAGTAGTAGTAATAGTAGTAGTAGTAGTAGCAGTAGTAGTATGCAAACAATAGAAACGTATGCCTCTATCGTCGGGTTCCAGTGGCGCAATGCTTCTGCACCAATAGTCTCCAATCTTTAACGATTCGGTTATTTAATCCTAGTTAAACTGACTGTCATGGAATTGTACGAATAGATAACTAACTCTACGATTACGTCCTCGTCACAGGTGAGAGCAGTCTGTCTATTGAGCCAGACCGACCCCTGTACATCATGGAGACTTCCGGTCTGAAGCTGGACTGTACATACAAGGGGGACAACGGACACATAAAGTGGACAAAGGATAGGATACCTGTCAACGAAGAGGAGTTTACGATGAGCACTTTCAGGACGGCCTCCGTCATCAGCGGCAAGATCCAGCTGGTCACCACTCTCACCATCACCAAGCCTTCCATGAATCTCAGGGATTCGGGAAGGTATGCCTGTGTCAGTGGCTCGCAGGTCAAGACCATCAGAGTGAGAGTTCTACATGGTTAGTATGGCGTTATGTTCTTCTTGTATTTTATCATCCTCGGAACCTCGGCCATTATGACTACATATTTGACGGAGGTAGAAATAATGGCTTTGGTTTCGAGGATGGTATATTTATAGGTATATACTTTATTTTTGTTCTTTTGGTTCTACCTTGGTTAACATGAGATGCTAGTATGTACAATTTCTTACGATGTAATATTTGTTGTACGTTCATCGACGTATGAACAGAATAACAACTTATGTGCAAATGTTTGTATGAACCAGCGAAGCATAATTTTCTGTTCATTTCAGGTATACATATACTGTAGTTATTCCTTCTAACACTTTGGTGGAGATTTAATGTATTTAGTGGTCTAATAAGGGGCATCAATTGTAATTAATATATTTATTTTTAGAATTGATAATTAATATTTCCAACAAACTGTTGGTGATGCATCGTGACCACTCATCTGTCACAATCAAGAGGAAGTGGACAAACATCGTTTTGGTCATTTTATGTATGAACTAACTGTTTTTGGGTTATGTGGTCTAATCATATTTCCGGATTCACAGCAGATGTATTTAGTAACCTTTGAAAATATATCAATACAATTCACTGTGTTCAAAGTGTATTCAAAGAACAATGTCGGTTGGGGACAGAAGGTGCATGCACTCATTTAAACCTCATTCCACTTGACAGTTTTCACTGGTGGCCACGCTATAACTGACCCGGGCGGAAGCATACGTCTGAAGTGTGACCCGGACACTCACGACGTCGAAGTGGTGTGGACAAAAAGCAATGTTCCGCTGACCGAGTTACCGGACCTGACCGGACGTTACAAACTGGAGTCTCAGAACACAACTCTCAGGATTTTCAACGCCAGTATGTGTGTCGTAGTGTATTCCCTCTCCTGCTTTACAGAACGTACCATCCTTCACCATGCTGCGTTCATTCATCACAGGTCTGAGTAAGCGGCTTAGCTAAACTGGTTCCCTGTCCTATGTACTGTTCATAGGACTCTTGAGACAGTGGCTAGTTTGGTAAGCCGCTTGAAAGTCCTTCTGTCTTTGAACGCACCCCAGACATATAGTAGTATTATGAACTACGTCTCTACATACTGTTCATTGATATAGGTTAATATTATTCATAATAAAAGAAAAATGTTGAGAAATAAGAGAAATATGGCTATGCACCATATTGTTTTCGAAATTTTCGTTATTTTGGCATGTGTTACTACTGCTACTTCTACACACCGTGAAAATGACACACTGTGAAAATAACAGACTCAGAATATTAAGAACGCAGTAATGGGACATGTTTCTTTATCTTCATGTATGACATTGTAAGTTATCAAAACTTTCAATTATCAGCCATGCGGTAGTAATAACAATAGCAATGAATATTACCTGAAGACTATACATTTGGAGTGACATTTACTGCACCCATATTAGCTTTAGTTTGGAGTGTGGGTTTAAATTCAGAACGTACGTCTATGGCAGTGAATAGATGGCCCGTTACGTGTCTGTGAGTGTCATTTAATATCTGTTTTTGATTGTAGAGTATGCACGTGGTAGTGAATGACTAATACGTCTAGTGTTACCTTCTCTTTCAGCATTCTCAGACAGTGGAGAATACGAGTGTCATATTAAGCCACGCTATGGAGTGATACAAGGAAACCTGAGCGCAGAGGTAGTTTTAAAAGGTATGTACATGAAGATAAAATTGCACAACGCACATGTGTAGATTTGCGTGTTGATAGACTTTGAATTTTGTTGGATTTTTAAAATTTGTTTTTGCTTTGGTTATTCACTATATTTTTTTTAAATATTTAAATTCCAGTTTTGATTCTCTTCACACCGGGTATTTGGTGACAACACTGATTATAATTAAACCGCTTTAGAGCCACTTTCAAAGATTTTACTCACATCACGTTCTAGTCATTGTGTGACAGGATGGAACCTGCAACACCCATAGCACCAAGTGTTGCAGGTGAACCTGCGAGCACCGAACAGTACTGACAAACCAAGGAGGATGCCCTGTCACGGTATCCTAGCATTGCCCCATAGGAAATGCAACTTCTTGCTGTCGTTTCTCCCTGCCAGGTTCAAACTCGGGATGTTTGGTTCCGAAGTCGGTCGATTGTACCACTTTCCTACTACCCACCCTCGTCTCGCTATCATACAATTGTGACCGATATTTTCTCATTATTCTCTATAGACTATAGTGAGAGATACGGCGTGTTTTGCAGTGGCAATTCTAGTTACTGTGATGTCTTTGATACATCAGGCTTTCAATTAGCTACATTCACCAACTAGCACATTGTCCAGCAAACCAAGTGGTGGACAGATAAGGTAATCTTCCTTCCCTCTGAGGAATAGTCCCATGTCTATTAAAACCTAATGAAGGAGAATACTCCAGTCTCTTATTATAATGTAAAAGCCTCTATTGAAGAGATGAATTTTGTAAAATGCGGTACTTAACGCGTCATTTGCTCAAATGTCAACATTAATAACTCAAACATCGTGGTTCTATTAGCAGACATGTCAATAGCTGACACGAGAAACACAAATGTCCTGAAAGTGAAAATATTTATCCAGCAACAGAGAGCTAAGCTATTTATTAGCGATTAAGATCTGGCAAAGTGGTTACATAAATCAATACTGTGGAACAAGGCGGTGGGAAAGTTAGGAGGTTTCTTGATGACGGCGATATTGAAAAGTGGAAAGTTTTCAAATATTAATGCGGTTTAAAGAACCGTGTTATTGCTGATGTTTCTGAAGCTTTTTGACTGCCACACTTTACTAACTGTGACGCCACCTAAATATAAATTGGATTTTATTTTTGGTGCATCATCGAGAATTTGAAATCCTTTGTCAAAAAACATCATTTATTCAACAAATACCAAATATTCATATAATAATTATGGCTTGAGTTTTCCATGGGAATAAAAATGTAATTGAATTTATGGTTAATATAGGGACAATTCTCCATAGCGGTTTCTAAGGTGTATCTGTCTGTTTGGTTCAAATGTGAATTGGCATTACAGCGTATCGGATCTCAAAGACATAGGCGAGCAGAAGCCTTCTGAAGCTAGTCATGTCGTGTATTGCAAATATGTTACATGCCACTCCTGTCTGAAACGTAGAAGATAACACCACAGACACGCGAATACGCCTGATATATTGTTACGCGTCCCGGAGACAGGTTGGTATGCAATAGCACTGTGGGTGCATTGCGACGGCCAATTCCCTATTTACAGCCTCATCGAGAATCTGCCTCTACTTTATCTGAGTTAGGCGAGCAACTCTACGTCTCCTACACTTGATGTAATGCGGCTCTCTATCTCTCAGCATCTACGAGTCCTCTACATCCTGCCTGGACCACGTGGTCAATACAGATCGTTACCCACATGCGCCGACCTTGGAGCCAATTCCTGGCAGAGTTTGGGCTGTAAATTTCAAGACGGTGACATCGATTGAAGTCGGAAGAATTCGCGGGATACATGTTGTGAAATTCTGAGTGTTGAAATGCGCAGTGACGATTGCCCTGCAGGCAGTAAATAATGGATAACGATGACATTTTGATTTCGTCCATGTCCCCAAATGAGATCAAATGATCCTATTATAAAAAATAAAAAAAGATGCCGCCTGAGATTTTTCACTGAAGACAATGAATAACTAATTAGATTATCAAAGCAGAGTTTTAAGGTGTACAGACACGTTCTATTTTAATAGTTTGATATACGGTGCGCTTTTTAAAAATAAGTATCGTAGACATCCTGTTACAAATAGACCGTCAGAACTGGACATTAACAGTTCTACAAGAGGAATCGATGTCTATATATCATTGCAATTAGGGGAGATTCACACGAAATGATGGGATCGATGTTAAGGTTTGAGGAATATTACCGGATGTGTGATGTTCAATTGAAAGACGCTCTCTCTCTCCCTCTCCCTCTCCCTCTCTCCCCCCACCCCTCTCTCTCTCTCCAAGTCTCGATCTGGAATCCAATTACATTTCAAAGTAGAATGTATTAAGTTCTAGATAGTTGTGTCCTGTTATCAGATCTAGTACGTGTAACCATCATTGGAAGTACGTTCTTTGACTTTCCGAAGATTCAAAATGAAACACACGTGCCACAAATCACTTTAATATGTTTAAGAATACATTTGTATTCGAAGTCCTTACATATACTAGTATAGAAATATGGTGTTTAGATTGGCTTCATTATACATGTGAGCAGAAAAGAAATCGTTAACATTTCCAACTAAACAATTTTATAAGTTTTATCAAGCGTTGTTCAAACGTGCAGTTTGGATTGAACTTAAAACCCATGTATCAAGACGAAATCGAAATTCATTTTATCCGCATTTTGCAAAGCAAAGCTCTGACACAGTTTCCGCTTCTCAAGCCTGTCACATCTAACAACGCTGAAAGAACTGTTTTGTGAATGACTTCAGTTTAATCAGGAACTATTGGCTCGAGGGCACAGATTTTATGTCACTCTTTCCGGGGAATGTTAGAAGCTAATTGGGAACATTTTTCACCGACCAATAATCCGGAGTCGTGATTGAACATAAATAGAAAATGGCGGTACTGGAGGCCCGCCTATCTTTCAATGCTAATAACATAATCACCAAGTCCATCTACCATCGCACTACTAGCGGCTACCTTTATTAGAGAAATTGCAAATATGTACCGTGAGTAGTTTCATGTAACATGCATCCATATCTGATCACGAAATGTAAATTGTCTATGAATAGTGGCTACTTCCGGTGTAAATTGTATAAAGGCGTTTTAGATTACTTCGGCTTTGTCTTGAGTCGTAGTATAAACGATTGAACGTAAATACCTTAGGGTAATATTTCATACAAACTCAACGAAACATACCTTAAGGCAATATATTATACATATTCACGTATCAAACGATCGATTTCTATTTAGGGTTATGTGGTTTATAAAACAACGAATTACCGATTATCGATGCAAGCTTTCAAGGCAATTGCTAATCGGTGTGCATGGTAATCATTCGTCCGTAAATATTTAACAATATGAGAACATCTTGGTTCAACGGACTAAAGTCTTGTAGTACAAAGATGTGTTTAAAATAAACGTATAAGCGTCTTATTGGGCTCATCAAAGGAATTTCCGAGCTGATTAATGCGGTCTCTTTAAAGAAAAGCTGCGCACTGTCGTGGAAATGGGTTAACTCTAATACTGGCAGCTTCCCGATGATGTAAAGACAGTTTAGGATTGATAAAGGAGTCAGTTTATGACCAACGTCAACTTTATTGATCACCCGATGTCAATTATGGGCGGCGTAGCCAACTTCTTGCTTGTGTGGAACCTAGATTTTCTTTCAAATTGCATGGACAATGGGGTGGTGGGGTTGTCTGGGGAATCGGGTAATGTGGATGTGGGTGTGCAAATAATAGTTTACAAATTACAATAGGATCTTAGGTGTTTCCAAGCTTAGTTCACATTTTCATCTCTATAAAAAGATCTATCCTCGAAACACAAACTATAGTATGGCAGAAAATGCTGCGTTTTGGGGATGAATAAAACGATAATGTGCGTCATTTCCTGGAAACGAAATGACCAAGTGAAACCAACATATAGAGAGTTGTTAAAGAAGAATGCTATAAAATAGTACATGTACATACCAATAGCAATGTATCGCCCAGTTTATCTTTATGAATTGCGAATCGTAATCATTATATACCGCTAATATTATATCTGATTATTCTACTTTTAATACATCAATCTATGTTAACAGCTTAATAAAAAAAAGTATTGGTTAACGAACACTTCCATAATTATGTTATGACGTACAAATCCATCTTGGACTTAATGAGGATAACAGGCAAAATTGCACATACTGGATTCTGATTGGATTCACATGGACATTAACTGTCTCTAATCTGTACGTGCATCGTGGTGCATGATTGGGCTTCGATGATAATGTGCAGTGTGATTGCTAGGGATTATACTTAGAGCCCTGACCCTAATAACCCTACCTGTACACGGGGAGATCGACTGATTCTGGGTCATAATTACAGTTTCGGTGTAGTCTTTAAGTAGGCAGCTCTGGTTCGTATGGAACTAATGGAAGTAAGGGACAACTACTTATTACGTGGTTCACGGATCTTATAGTGTATATCGGATTTATCCTGAAGATTACAACATCAGTTTATGGATATACTTACAAACATACTATTATTAATGTCAACTTAGTTTATTATTGTATACTCCCCAGGGAATTGAGAAGGAATACTGACCCGGGGGGCGCAATATACATGTTGTTGTTGTTATTATTATTATTATTATCATTATTATTATTACTACTACTACTACTACTACTACTACTACTACTACTACTACTACTACTACTACTACTACTACTACTAAGCCATATAGCTTTAGGATGTAATGAATATCAGTAGACAGCACATATACTCGCCACATACACAGCATCCCTCTCTCCACAAACACGCAATATATGCAGATGAATGATTATACTTCAGCCCTCAATGCTATGCTGTACATCTGCCAGATAGAAAACACATGTTACACAAGTAACCTTATTACCTGTGGTATGAATACAGGGGTATTATTACATGTTGAGTGTGTTCATTCATTGAAATCAGACACATTGCTAGTTACAATGTAAATGTTCATAAAATGAGCTTATGTTAATTACGTTCATAATTGAAGCATATTTTGTTTCTGAAGAAACCGATCGTAATCGACCCACATGTACCCGAATTTGGCGATCTACCGTTTATGTAATGTCCCTGTTCTATCTTGATGTTATATAATGTTTGTACGTGGGTGTATACTCACTTATGTGCGTGCGTGTGTGTGTGTGTGTGTATGCGTGTGCGTGCGTGCGTGTGTGTGTGCGTGCGTGCGTTCGTGCATTTATTACGGTTAGTCATTTCATTATCTGAAGTCTAAAGGATATGTTGTGCATCTGTTATTCCTTAAATTATTTGCCTTAATACTTACATGTATATACTCAAGTATATATTCAAGTTCATTGTTTGACCCGTGGTATAATACATGTCTTGTTTTCCTTTCAAAATTGGTACGTTTAAGAATTATCATATTTAGTTAAGTATGTTTATCTTTCGTAAATATTAATGCTGTGTCTATATTTCCAGGTAGCCCATATTTTCCGGATGGCCATAACATTACAGAAACCGTAAAGGTCTTGGATCAAACATTGGAACTACATTGTCCGGCGCAAGGATACCCTATGCCGCAGGTTGTGTGGAAGCGGGACGGTGTACGGTTGAACTCCAGTGGTGATATCCAGCTCCTATCCTATCACGGAGTGTCTTCTGCCATGCTCCGTATTGAGCAATATTTACCCGAAATCGGGGACAACTTTGTCTGTGAGGCCGTCAACCAACAAGGCCGGACGTTGAGAAGTTTCCAGGTTGTGTATGTGAATTCCGCTCAAGTGTCTCATTCTACAGATGTCCTATTACCTTTGCTATTAACATTATCTGTGACGTTTTACCTGTTCGGAAGTTGAATATCCCAGAACAACCTAACGAAAGAATCTACATGTATAGGTGAAATAATAGTGCTACAAGATGTGTGAATGTATTTGCTGATAAAAAAAAATGAACCGGAAGTCGCCTGCACATCGTGTGTCACGTGATTCTACCGCGGCCTTGACATTGCTTCGTTGTGATGATTGGATATTTGAGCAATAAAACTTACCAAGAGAGGCGTGTTTAGGATTGCGAGAGATGTTGTGTAAATTAACAAAATGATCGCTAGTGAAGACCTCGCCATTTTAAATCCTCCATTGGTCTCGCACCGGAGGCAGGTGGAGAACGTTTCCTACCACCATGACGTTTCCGGAAGGATACCTACCAGACAGAGCGGCTTACAGTATCATGTCATCAACAGATCAGCGGCTTGCTCCAGCTTCTCACGTGTACACATCCGTTTATTTTAGTCCATAGTATTATAATGATGGTATAATAGAGTGGGATCCTCCCTTCAGAAAGTAACTATTTATGTTTTCAGATGTACATAGATTATAAGCTCTTCACTTTTAAGTGTTCATTGACCTAATTTATTTTGATTTGAATGAGAGATTATTATTATTATTATTATTATTATGGTTGTATATGAGTATTAGTTTACCTGTATTATATCTATGTACATATAGGAATGCGAGTGTATATATATTTTTTTAACTGGAGCGTACACGTCTTTTTCCAAATGGTCACACACACACACACACACACACACACACACACACACACACACACACACACACACACACACACACACACACACACACATATATAATGTCCACGTTTGTTCGCCAAGTTTCACTCTCCAAAAGTGAGACAATATTATTGTTCTGCATCACTGATACCATAAAATGTCAGCTACCATGTCGATCTTTTTGTTTAGTTCATGTTAACAAGCTAGTCGAGGTAGTTATACATTTTTCTGTGTTAGATAAGACCATCTACATAGTGTCTTTTGTTTATTTATTATTTGGAAAAGATGTCTACCTACGCCCGTAAAGCACACGCCGTACATAATTTTCAACATGACATTCGATCTAATCTGCTGTTACAAGACAAATTCCAACGTAACAAAACAAACGTGTTAATTTATGTTAACAATCTGTTAGCGTACTCGCCCAGATATTCAAGCGATCATAACATAATTTGTAAGTTAAACCTTCATAAACATAATAAGATCTTTGGAATCTTGTGGGGTATGTTTTACGTCTTGGCCAAACTGTTTCTGCTTTTTATAAGAACATTAGTTTCTTGTCGTTAGAGCAGCCCGCGGCAGCACTGCCGTCATTAGAGAGGCTGCTCCCTAGATTTCAACTATTTAGTAATCTAAGTATGTGCCGGTTCCCATTGATTTGCTTAGTCCAGCGCCGCTAACGTAAATGACCTCCTTGGGTTTTATCTCATAAGGCGCTTAATAAACAGGGCGGGAAGTGATGTGAGGTTATTAGAGTCCCACTGCTAGCTGGGAACACTCGTCGTGCACCTTGGCTTGTTTGTACGAACACGCTGTGTCATCAAACTTGAGTTTCGCGAAAATTAAATTTCCGATTTAATGTGGAGTTCTCCGGATGAATAATAGATATTAACAAGATGGTTGTTGAAGTATTAGTTTTGATTTTTTAATGAAATGGAAAATGAATTTAATGTTGCCTGAACAAAAGATTGTGAAATAAATTGATCAATAATAATTATGTGTGTTTATATTCATTCTGTAGCCCGGATATATAATTCCCCAATAGAACTTATTCAAGAATGAATGTCAAATTTAATGGTTTAATTTAATATAATAATAGTTATGAATTCTGAAATAATTGGTAGATGTGCATATGCACAAACCTATTATAATAAACACGCATGTTACGTGTATCGCATTTAGATTACCATGTCTTAACATTCAGAAACAATATACCATGAAGGTGTCTGTTTATCGTATATACATTATTCATCTATCATGTAGTAAACACCAATTCGTATTCAAAGACATGTAAACTGATAGTAAATACACTCCAAACAGAACATGGTATGGTAAATTACATGGTAAAGATCATGACATTTAAAAATATACCGTTATTCAGACTAGAGTACTAACGACCTGGGAATCGTTTCTCGAAGCTCTCTTAGCCGCTAAGGGACCATAGCACTCTATTAGCAATGTATTAGCTATCGCCAAAGAGAGTGCTATGGTCGCTTAGCGGCTAAGTAAGAGAGCTTCGAGAAACTATACCCTGGAATATAGGATGCATGCAATTGTTCTCCCTGTCATAACCTACACACATCCATCATATATACTAATAGTATACTCCATAGCCTATTATAGTTCCACAGACAACTGCTACGTCAGATAATTGGCAGGAAGAGTTCCTACAGCAGCGGCCTGACTTCATACACGACTGGCGAGCCATGTCGGCTTCAGTAAAGCAGGTTTCTTTAACTGCGCGTGGTTTTTCCTTTTCATGTAAATGATACTAGACTATACACCTGGCCACACTACCTGTGCAGCTCATTAACGACCGGCAGATGCCACCTGCTATATCGATCTTTACTAATATGCAAACTAATAACTTATCCTTGTAAAGTTAATAAAGTAGAAAATAGTGTAGGCTAACAAGATCCTGGTTAAAACAGCGTTTATGAACACATTTTGTCTTGCAAGTTGTATGGTTCAAATACGTTAACCGTAGTCCTCTAAGTGTGGACCAGGCGTAAAACCGTAAAACCGTAGAAATAGTAAAACCGTTGTCATGGGTTATCCTCCCACAATAAACATATCACTAAAATACAATAGGAAAGGGTGTAATAACAGAAGTTTCGCAACACTACGATTACCATAACGTATACTGATGACCTACGTACTGATGACCTACGTACTGATGACCTACGTACAGTTAGATCATCAGTTTGTAGGACGTTTAGTTTCCCGTTTCTGACCGTCGGGGTTTCAATAGGATAGGGTGTAATATAAAGACACCAATTAATTCGCTCGCCTACTGGTCTTAGAATTGTAAGATAATTGAACACAGAGTGTTCCAAAGGATCTGAATTAAGGAATAGATAACCAGACAAACAGAAACAGATCCGTTGTTGTCTGGTGTATTGATAACAGCCACCACATGTGTGAAGTTATCATTATATCTAGGTACAGCTACGGCATCCCTCCTATAAGTGTAAAGCATATCTAGGTGTGTGACGTAAGACCCAGTAGTAATGGAGAAACCTGGCGCATAGTCACATCTACGTTCATATCAAAAGCCACAGAAACGTAACATCCGACACTGATTAATCCTCTCTCTTGCCCTGATTATCAGACAGTGGTTAGTGTCTTACATCAGAAGAACCCATCCAAACGTAATTACTGTGGTAATACGAACTAGACTGTGAAACAGGCTATAATGTGTAGAATTGCTGGAGAGAATATGGACTGATAACGCCACACTCTGGCGGAACTAATAGTTCGTGTCATGGCATTTCCAGTACCAGAGACACGCATGGGCCCTGTAGGGAACCTGCAATTTGTAAATTGGCACAATGGGGGAGCAGTCATTAAATTAGATCCGCGGTCTGTGCCAGTCGTATGCTCTGGTCGCTGTTCTGACCGTGCACGGTTCAAGAGAGTGGTGTGGCACATTCCTCCGAGAAGGGATAGCCAGAGATTGGGATAAATCCACACGTGCCACTTCGCGGAATTGTCATCACGATGATTTCATTAGACAGGGAGATGGTTCTCGGGCTATTCATTCCACGGGCCTATTTTGGAAATGAAGGAAGATCGAATATTGGGTGCAGTTTTATACGTTTCCGTCATAGTGTTGGTTAAGGACATGCTGTAATGTGAGACAGTTCAGAAAGTCGTGGATTGTAGTACTACACATTCTAAAATAAGTTTGACTGGGATACCAAGCATGGCATTTAATTCTGTGTAAATTGACGGGCATTTGAATACGGCACGCGCACATGCTGTATAGGTTTCTGGTTTCAATTAAAGTAAAGATAATTATGTAGTCGGTCGTGTTTACATGAAATGCAAACTTGTTTAGGTCAAGTATCGGATTTTATGACAAGGCGGGTCGGCTCGCGGATCTGTTCTGATTCTGCTAATAGCAATGTCCCGGCCCAGCGTTAAGTGCATGCGCGTGGGTGCGCGTGTGTGCACGTCAGAGATGAAGGCCTTTAATTAATCGCAGTCGTATTCCCATCGTACCGGAAGCTGCACATGCCACGTGACAGCACATCTGAGTGCGATTAATCCAGACACGGGATATGTCAGTTATGATTCATCGTGGATGTTTTCCTAAGGATCCTTCGTATTCCTACTTGACAGTCCTCTAGAATGTTATAATAGTTAATACGAACATTTTTCTTTACATGCTTACTAATCGAAAACAGTATTTAATTCAATGTACCGCTATTTGTATAAACTCACAATTTCTTAAAATAAGTTGATATCGCATTCATTATATGTACCAACATGTATAGGCCTAGACTTCATCATTTAAACTGAAACTTAGTGCTTTCTCAATTACTTGTATATATGGTGTTTCAAAGACTCTTCTTTGTCAACACCTGATGCAAATGTGCTTTGGCAAGGTACTATTCGATAATTGTCAAGCAGAGCTTTAACGTTAGTTTCCTGTCCTATCAGGCCCTGTCCTGTCTGGTAATGCTATATGTATGAGGACAATATTCATGGCGTTCTTACCCTGCGATTACCATACATTACCATACAGAGAATCCGTCATAAATATTGCTGTATTGTTATGTTGACCCACAACCAATATTCCTTTTACGATATTAATATTCAGTCTGCCTGACAGTCATGTCTCTGGAGAAATTAAACATTTCAGAGCAATACAAATGCACTGCGCCGCGATGTCTGCCATGCAACAGCCTTCTGGAACAACCGATAAGCAACCTCCGCACAAGGTTTGGCATTGGCACTAATTGTATATTCATCCGGGTTTTCAGTGATACCATTGAAATGCGGGAAGAACTGGGAATGCGGAGTTCTCTCTATAGGGAATATAAACACTGTTTTCAGAACAACTAATTGTAATAACTGTTTGGCATACTATAGTATGTGTATTTATATTCATCTGGGTTTCCAGTGATATTGAAATACAATGGAAGGAGTAACTGGGAATCTGGAATTATCTTTGTAAGGAATATAAACACTGTTTTAAGAACTAATATTAATAAAGGTTTGGCATTATACTCCGTAGACTATGTATGCTATTTTAAGTATGTATAGATGTTCTTCACAAACATGGTAGGTTGATATCCACACATCCCCGGTATGACGAAATAGTAATCAATTTGCAAAATGTAGATAATTTAGATAATTCTCGTGCAATGCAGATGCTAGGTAAATACCAGCACGCCTACAGTTGGGATAACACATTGCACCCACCCACGAAATTTCACATATGTATTGAACCCTACCCTTGTAAGAGATGATAACCGACTCCTAGGTTTTTATGATAGGAACTAGAACATGTTTCATTACATCACGAAGATTTGACATGCTTCTAGTTATGCCTCTAACTCTGATATTGTATCGTATTTACGACGAACATGCACTTGTAGATGATAATATGCTGGATCATGCTGATAATGTTAAGTAGTATATGTCATGTGACATCGTTACATCATAATGATGACAGTGTGACTACATTACTGTCAGCAGATCATCATTAATGATCACCCACGAAATGTTTTGATTATTTAAATGATCAATGTCGAACGACTTTGTGTGCACTATTTGTACATCTCATCACTATTTCATACGTAATTATATGTACCATCTTGACTGATATCAACCCATACATCAGATATTATGTGTTTGTGCACTGTCTTTGAAGTGTTTCGTTAATCGATCTGAGCAGGATAGTATCAGATATATATTCGTATTTCTTGTTCAAGTGACAATCATATGGATTGTGATCCCATACACGTTATATTAGAACCGTCCCCCATCACCACGCAACATCCCTGGGGTGTCCGTCTTCACTTGAGATAGCATCCGTTCTATGGTATCTGTCTGCTCTGTAATATCCGTGTATTGTCTGGCTGCACGTGACGGACATCCGTGAGGTGCGACGTCGGTAGCTTGATGTCACGTTGGTATCTTGATTCTGATATGTTGGTATCTTGATTCTAATATGTTGGTATCTTGATTCTGATATGTTGGTATCTTAATTCTGATATGTTGGTACCTTGATTCTGATATGTTGGTACCTTGATTCTGCTACGTAGGTACTGCTGCCATTTGAATGTGTGCGGTGGACCCCTTAACCCTCTACATGCTGGAGGCAACCAGAGATGCCCAAAACAGCAGTTCCTGTACCTAATCCAGTAGGGAAAGGGTTAAATTAAGCAGAAAATATGTTTAGCTTTGTCGGGGCCGACACTTGATCTATCATTGCAGATAATGGTCTGACTGTGAGTTTCTGACATTTGGATGTATCAGATAGATGGTCGAATGTTAATTGTCATTGATAATAGATTTCCGACGCCAATTTCCTTTTAATATGCTGGTACGGGCTTGCCCTTTAGTTTCAGTAGCATAAATATTATGATTGTTGTTTGGTAGCCTGCCTCTAACATCTGGAGCGATGCTTTCTAAGGTAGATGTGGAATACGATAAGGCTTAACCAGCGTATGTGTTAGTTGTTCGTAGACTGGCAGCTTATCCGTTCTAGCCGTTTGTTCAGTAATGCCAGAGAGTGGTAGGATAACGCGCACTATGTCAATGGACAATCACAATTAAGTGCTTAATTCTCAAGGTATCACTCAAATTTATGTATATGTTATTGTGACCACACGAATAACAATGGTGTCAACCTTTTAAGACTGTTTTCAAGAGTGTACTAACTATGTATGACATTATAGACCTACATGTATAGAGCACATTACGTCGGGTGAATGCTATATGCAAAATGTATGTAAGCAATCAGTCGAATTTTCTTTTAATATGTATTTGATTGTTTTTGCGGATGGATGCTATTTTTGTATAATAAAGACTTTTAAAGTGAAGAAGGGTCGTTTTCAGTGTTCACCATCCTCAGGAACAATGGTCATTTCTTCCTTACATCCAACATCTATGACGGATTGTACAGAGCAGTGGCGGAGTGAGTGTAGAGGAGTATTCATACAAGCAAGTCTAAATGTCAATGCCAACCTGCAAGAAGCGTTCGTAAAATTCATCATTCATGATCAGGTCTGAGGCAAGGAGGCCCACACTGTGATGTTGACGTATCAGCTGTATAATGAGGTGGACATGTATACTACCGACTGTATACTACATGTTTGCCTTCATAGTAACTATGCATTGCTGAACATATCGTTATTAGTGTGTTAAATGTCACGTACTCAAAAAGGCATATTTGCATACCTTGGATATGTAGCAATTATATTAAGGTTTATTTAATAAGCGTATTAAACACAGTACACTCAGAGGTTAAGTCCGTAGTGTGAGTATTCTGTAGCTGTAAGAGGTACATGTATAAGTAAACGGAATATTACTTCTCTAACAATATACTCAGACATTCAGTGCATGTGCATCATAATAGTACTCATTCCCAGAGTATAGAAGAAGACAAAAATAGTAATACATGTAGGCCTACATTTCTAATTCAGCACGTTTCTGTTGGAATATGTTATTCTCGTACTTATGACATCATTATTGCAGATAGAACATAACATTATAATATTAGCCCCGGTGTCCCGGAAGGTTAGCGTGGTTTTTAAAATACACATGTTATCCGCATACAATCACGACATAGTTCATGTACGTATTTTACCTGAAGTTACGGTTCATCGCGAAATAACATATAATTGAAAACATTGAAAACCAGTGAGGCATGCGGAAAATGTAATTTGTTGCCCAATATACTTGTGTAGAGAAGTCAAATGTATTATATACTTGTACTTTCAGAGAAAATAAGTTTGACCAAGAAATATGTAAATAAATCGTGATTGTATGCATGTAAAGAGTGTGGATATTGTCGTGCAGTGTGAACATAAATGAAAGTGTCGGATCATAATGATTTCTTCACTTTAACTGTTTACGTTGTAGTGAAAATGGTAAAAATTATTATAAATTACAATGGAAAGAATGTATTGAAAGAATATATTGGATTGAAACCAAATTTAGTCTCGAATATTGATTCATGAACCATATAGCACAATAATACCTCTATATATCGTTAATCTGTTGATCAAGTTATTTATGGCTTTTTAATTATGACCAGTTTTCAGAGACTTTCCTAAAGATAACAATAATTGCCTGACTCTAGAAGTGCGTGCTAAAGTTTGATTGAACGTGTTCTTTCTGAACTCTCCGTCACCTCCGCGTGGGACCCACACTTCCTGTGGGCACCCGCGGTCTATATCCAGCCATGAATTGGATTAATTGCATTCATCAAAAATCAATGCAATCTCGCGTGATTTCAGCAAGGTTTACATAAGTCCCCCTGCTGCCTCCATACCAGAAGTCTGCGCCCATTGTATACACAGGGATGCTACGTCGACGTTACCAGACAGATTCTGAGTTCGGATCCCTCCTTTGGTGCCAGTATGTCATCCGACGTCAGAAGAAGGATTCCATATGTTATGTGATCGAATGCACGGAGTAATTGCTATTATATGGTCAGTCTGTCTACCCAGTAAACCAGAGGTGATGTGGCTTCTATCGATATCATCATGACAAGCAGCGCATTTGGCGGCAAATCAGGATATGTTGTTTCTTCGTCGTTGAAAGGGTGTGGGTTGAAATTAAGTGAGTGGAATGTAGAGAAATCAATATGGACGTATGCAAATAATCTACAGTTATCAGCATCAATCTATCTAGATCCATTATAGCTCTGATATTACCGTCAAAATGGCTCCTTGTTATTGTATGTGAACCCGGGGACATATTCAGGTAGCCATTAAGTTGGTTGTTCATGAATCCCTGACGTTTTCAAATAAATATTTTTTTTGTTTTTTGTTTTTTTTAAATGGCTCCGTTCTCCTTCCATAATCATATACTGCATACGAAGTTACGAATTATGTCAAGTCAATCTTTGTTCTCCCCCACCCACGTTGGCACAAGATAATTATTATGAATTTCAAAATAGCATACGGAAATATTATTATTACTATGTATAAACTATTAGAAGAAGATCGAAACTTAAAGTATCATCCTCTCGATAGCACAGTGCAAGACTGAAGCATCTGAACATTGAACCACGACAGCTTCTGTGGACCCTTTTCAGGTATCTCAATATCAAATTCATATAGAAACGCCTGAAACTATATCTTCACTTCATGCAATAACGACAAAATAAGATTGCAAATCCTTGTACCATGTTGACTTCTGCCGCGTTAATATTCGCCCCCAATATGACGTGATAGTACGTTAATACGAACGCCCCCAGCGGCAATATAATCTGCTAAGTCTTTTACTGATCGATTGAACATCGCTCTTCACGCAACTTAAATTAATTCCACTGACCCAGTAGTAGCGACATGTTCCAATTTGTCATGACACGCAGGAGCAAATCACGTCAGTTTACACGTTCATCGGAGGCGGGGGTCTATTCTCCGGAACCGGAACCTGACCTGGAGTACGGTCTGTTCCCCGGACACGGACCCAATTCCCCGCAATCTTATTGGCTTAAGTGGTTAGGGTTAAGAATAACTACTGTTTTCATATGTTGGATCACGTGAGCCAATCAGATTACCGGGAATTGGGTCCGGGTCCGGTGAGTATACCGCATGTTCAGATCCGGGGAATAGATATCATCTCCATCCGGATATGCAGCCAGCAACGTTACACAACGTAAAGCGTGAGCGTCGCCCACAAGCCGGTTCGATTGTCAGATGCCAGATGAAGATATTTATCCACTTATTTTGTTCAGAGTTTTGTATATTCATGCTCGATCGATTCAATCTTGACAGTTTTCTTCGGACTACATTTTGATTACTTGAATATGACATTCAAAATTCAATGTCATATTCCATCATTGAATTAATCGTTCAGACACTTTCGGGGGCGACTTTGAAAAGAGATTTTACATTGCATTCGTATTCCATTAAATAATGTTGTTCTTCATAGCTTGTCAAGACATTACTACGAATACATAAGCGGAGAAGACATTCGCTACTATCAGATGCAGCTGTCCAGAAGAAAATCGGTAACTGTCCGAGGTCAATCAATATTCCCAGTCAATTGGTTGTATATATACAAGTACTTATTGTAGATTCTCGACAGTCCACAGACAAATCACAAAGGTCGACGAATTACTGAGCGGGCACTGAAGTACCGTGGAAATTACGTTGAATTACGGACAACTCGCTCAATCGTTACCATTGTAGAATTCCTATCTGTGTCACAGAGGTAAAATATTCCCCTTCAACAACTCCACCATATAATAGACAGTTAAGCAAGTATAAATTTCTTGGAATTGAGGTATCTTCGTTAGGGAGGGAGAGAGGGAGGGAGAGAGAGAGAGAGCGAGAGAGAGAGAGAGAGAGAGAGAGAGAGAGAGAGAGAGAGAGAGAGAGAGAGTA
>JAVCKZ010048105.1:0-18641 GCA_034780755.1 Lepetodrilus elevatus
TCTTGTGGAGCATGGTAGGGGTGTGTACACACAGACTACCAGATACAGCTGTCTAGTCTTGTGGAGCATGGTAGGGGTGTGTACACACAGACTACCAGATACAGCTGTCTAGTCTTGTGGAGCATGGTAGGGGGTGTACACACAGACTACAGCTGTCTAGTCTTGACTCAATGCCAGTCTGCATCAAAGCTTCATGTCTACAATAACTGTAGTAACTGACTCAATGAGTGTTTATTTACTGTGCAGAGACAGGTAACAGTGTAACACAGAACACAAGTTCACATTGAGGACGTCTACAACACACATAACAGTATTGGATACACATACATATCTACATGTTGATGTGATAACATAATATACGTACATGCAGTTACATAAAATAATTCAATGTGCACTTTAATGGTTCATCCTACTAGATACTTTTGAACATATAATTGATGGTGATAAATCTAAACACCCCTAAACACTTGTACACTTACAGGAAATTGTGATACTACATATAGTGTGTGTGTGTGTGTGTGTGTTTATCATCTTCAACCTATAAACACATAAACATACATAAACATACATAAACATACTGGTACATGACACAGTCATTGAGTGGTGGAGTGTATTGGAGTGGTGGGTCATTGATATGCATCAATCATCTGGTGTTGTGTTCAATATTCAAGTGTTCAGAATTTGGTGCTCTTCAGTACCTTGTGTTGAGTTCAGTATCTAGTGTTGTGTTCAGTATCTGATGCTGTGTTCAGTAACATCAGGTGTTCAGTATCTATAGCTGTGTTCAGTATCTGATGCTGTGTTCAGTATCTGATGCTGTGTTCAGTATCTGATGCTCTGTTCAGTAACATCAGTTGTTCATAATCTGGTGCTCTTCAGTATCTGGTGCTGGTGGTGGGTGTTGATGAAGTAGACTGGAGCTTTCTACAGGCCAGTTTGACGGACAGAAGTTTCTGGACTCTGGCGTTGCAGATGGAACTGAGAAAGATGTGGAATCCTTGGAGTCCATTGAGGAGGATAAACAAATACCAGAGAATGTTAATATCAGCGTAGGCAGCAGCAAAACAGGAGCTCCAGGATAGCCCCATAATGATGAACAGCTTTACATAGACAACGGCCTTGTTTTTATCCTTCCTTGTGGATTCTAAATCTTTTGACAGTCTCCAGCTTTTATCAATATTATAGAAGGTTATGGAGAATGCCACGATATTGACAAGCAGGACCAGAGCTATGGGGACACCGAACAGCAGCAGTGACGCCCGTGGGTTGGTGATCCAGCACAGCCCGTGCTTCCCGTAGCCAATGACGATCCCTGGCACCTCGAGTAAGTCCAGGAGCGTTGACGTCATCACAACCACTGCTGGAATTCCAAGTGTAAACGTACAATATTTCAGATGCGTGGTTGCGATGTTTCTCTGATGTGCGCCGGTCGTCCCCGAGAACCCCAGTGCGATGTTGACGGACAAGCTGGTCATCCAGGTGAAGGTCGACAGCCAGGAGAAGTGGACGGCGATGGCCAGAGCCGTACACCAGACCCCCGTGGGCACCGGCAGCAGCAGCAGCAACAGCAGCAGACTCTGGGCCAGGATGAGAGACGCGGACAGCGACATGATCAGACGTCCAGGGAGGTTCCTCAGCACCGGCAGGACGGCGTACACCAGCAGAGTGACCAGCAGACTGACCAGAGAGATCCCTGTTGTCACGTACGTCAGAATGTTCTGGGTGTTGTCCAATGTGAAGAACTGCCTATTCTTTGGTCCAGAGTGTGTGAAGTTGTGGCAAGCATACACTACATCTTCTGATATGAAGAAAGATCCATTTTTGATAATCCAGTCAAAATGCAAGCTCTTCAGCGAGTTGTTTTCTTGTTTGAAATCTGACAAGTTATACATGACTGGGTGACAGGTCAAAGGGAGGCCACACACATACACTCTGTACACAGCGGAGTGCTCGTGCAGAACATTTCTGAGGAAGGCAATGTTTTCTAACGGGTACAGTTTATCACTATCATTAGCATACTGTGTCTCGTGGATTGTCGCAATGGTGACATTGTGTAGATTCAGCACTGCTGCCCGTGGGCAGAATAAGTTTGAATATTCATCGTAGTTCTGTAAAGTCATATCTCGAATACCACCCACCTGTTGTATCATCATTGGTTTTAAAGTATCAGCCACCATCTGTAAATTCTGCTCTATTGTACCAAAATGAGAAAAAGTAATCATCAGATTTTTAAGTTCCATTGTATTCATTATTATAGGCGTTGGCAAAAACTCTGGCAGAGTAGTTAGATTTGAAAGAACAATATTGAGTACCTGAACATTTGAATAGTTGTGAAACATCGTTATTGTTGCGTTCCTGATGTCCATAACTTCAACTGGATCATCCGTCTGAAAATATGTCTGGAGGATGTAGATGTGGCTGCCATTGGGGAAGATCTGTAAGCTGCCATCAGCGAACCACGTTCCATTGGAGATGCATGATCCGTTTCTGGCCACAGTGCCAGGAAGACAGAGGAGATGCTTACAGGAGTGGATGAAATGGTCGTAAACTTCCTGTGGTCCGCACTTAGCTTCCCCCACCAGATACTTTCCATTTAATGTCTTAAAACTAAGGCCATCTTCCTTGAAGTTAAACAGAACACTTAGGCCACCTCCATTAAAGTTTGGAATACCTTCGCCAGTATTGTCGCTCCGCGGTGAGCATTTCATTACCTGGTTATGTAGGTAGGCACAGTGAGGGTTCTTTACGTCCAGGTCAGTGTCTACATGTATCCCGTAGCGATACGCTCCGCATAGCAACTCTGTGGAGTTACGTTCATCAACTTCTCTCAGATTGGAATCTTCCCGCGAGCAGTGCACGGCTCCTCTAGGTACAATGAATTGAGGGGGCAGACTTCGGTCGACTTTCCACGCAACCAAGTCCTCCGTGGCTATGCCGTGACACATTCCACAGTAGATGTTCCTGAACACGACACCGGCATCGTGTCTAAATGAGGCAGGTTTACTGTCCGGCCCCTCACACAAGGCATGTGTTTGATTCATAGGGCACTTACCGATCATCCAAATCATTTCTTCCTTTTGTCTTGTACGAATGCCAACACATTTTTTGTAATGAAGGTACAGGTTAATCAGATGTAGATCCGTGCTTGTATTGTCATTCTTAAGGCCTTGCTCTGTCTGTTCTATGACATCGGCTATAATTGACGCATTTGCAACAATTTCCAATAAGTCATATTTTTCACCAAGACACCGTTTTACATAGTCAAAGCAACAGTTGCCAAACAAGAGACATTTAGCGTCACATCGGCATTTAGCTTGATGATTGTACACGTGACCGGTGCATGAATCATCACAAGAGAGGTTATAGCTGTAAGTACAGCCTAGAATAGACACGTTGTAGAATTCAAATGTCTTAGAAGGAACACACCCTTGCACAGAAACAGACTTGTTAGAGCTACAAAGCGTACAGTCTGAGTTGGCGCTGAAGCCATTGCTGGTGAGAACAGGCTGAGAGTGAGCCCGACACAGCAGGCTGGTGTTCCGCAACGTGCTGGAGTCGGGCTCGTACAGTGAACACGTGGAGAAGGAGTTGTCCGGGGTGCAGCTCCGTGGTGGAGCACCTCCAGGGGGTGTACTAAACATCGTACACTGAGACGCCGACAACCTCGCCAAGAACTGCTCATAGGTCAATGGCCTGCCAATCGTTGGACATTTTGCTTTCGTCACCCACGTGACGGTGCCGTCCTTGGGGATGCTGTAACACTGTGCACAGAATGTGTTCCGGAACACAACCGCAGGATATGTTTTTAATGACACAGGTACCCTAGCCAGTGGGTCTGACAGAGTTCTCGAACACTTCCTGGCTACTTCATTCATAGCTGCTCCTTCTTGATGATCTGACTCCGGACAATCTGATATCATCCAGAAAAATTGTGGATGTTTCTCACCTTCTATGTTGACTTTCTTGCATTGCCTGTACAGATACATAGACAGCCAGAGATCTCCTGGAATACTGTCCCTGTCTTTCCGCTGTGACATCACACGGTCCAGCATGACATGGACATTGCCAATCGTCTCCACGTGAGATAGCATGTCAGGCAGGCTGGTGGCTCCCAGACAACGTGAGAAGAAGTCCAGACAACATTCTCCAAAAGCTACACAGTCATGACTACAGCTACAGAGGTCTGGCTGGGAGACTTCTGATTGGTTGACTGGGCGGGCGTCTCGCTTCCAGCATCGCTCGTAGCACGTCGCACGCACACACTCCATTGGGACGTGGCCATCTGTAATTGTATTAGTGTCGTTTACATTGACAATAGTTCATCAAATAGTATATACATGATGGTAAACTGATGGTGTCTGCATGAATAATTGATGATGAATAGATACTGAATAGATTAACTGATGATGAGCTGATAATGAACTGATCATGATAATAAATAAACTGATCATGAACTATTATGATGATGAATAATTATGAACAGATCATGCATTTATTAAGACTTTTTAGGGCCAGTGCCATCAGGGTATCAATGTTCTACAGTATCAATACCGTTTATCTCCTACAGTACCAACACCATTTATCTCCTACAGTAACATTATTTATCTCATACAGTACCAACACCATTTATCTACCACAGTAACATTATTTATCTCATAAAGTACCAACACCAGTTATCTCCTATGGTACCAACACCATTCATCTCCTACAGTAACATTATTTATCTCCTACATTACCAACACCATTTATCTCCTACAGTAACATTATTTATCTCCTACAGTACCAACACCAATTATCTCCTACAGTACCAACACCATTTATCTCCTACAGTAAGAGTGTTACAACTTTCCTTCAAGATAAAAGGATTTTCCAGTTTCTCCCTAATTAAATAGAAACTAAAGTGAATGTAAATACTATCAAGTAAGAAAGTGCATGTAATTACTATGTAACACAATCACAGAACAAAGGTTTGGGAGCTGGATGTGCTAGCACATCTGATGACAGTCTGACTTACTGGCAGCTGAGGCCTGTTCAGAAGGGTGAGTTTACGTGAGTTATCGCGTGACGTCACATATGAAGTATGAAGGTTTCCAAGGCGATTTCACGCGTGTACTCGCGGGTTCACACCCTCCTGAACAGGCCTCAGGTGTGCTAGCACATCTGATGACAGTCTGACTTACTGATAGCTGGACTGTTGGCCATTGACATGTCTGTTGGTGAGCTAGTTACGGCACCAGATTCATCTTCCTCGGACTTAATAGTGTCTGGTGGTGAGCTAGTCACGGCAATAAGTCCATGTTCATCGGACTTAATGTTGAGCTTAGGTGGCGCAAACTGACAGCTCACAATGGCCGCCAGCGTGATGGCAGCGAGGAGAACTGGAACATAAGAATAGTTTTAACTCTCTCCATGCTGAAGACCACCAGATGCAGGATGTTATTTTTGTATCCATTTTTTTCAATATCGCAAATGCCTACTAGTTCAATTTGTGATATATAATAGCTTTCAAAGTGAATTACAACCTAATCTCCTAATACTACAACATATATTATATATGATAGTTTATTATATGTTGTTTTTGCTCAAATGTATGGTGCCACTATACCATGGTGCCATTTTCGTTCACGTAAATTGGTGCCATTTTTCTGTGGTGCCATCATTGCAATGCTCACATAACAATATCAATATGATTGCAGTACTCACATAACAATATCAATATGATTGCAGTACTCACATACTAATATCAATATGATTGCAGTACTCACATAACAATAGCAATATGAAGTTACAGTACTCATATAATAATAGCAATATGATTGCAGTACTCACATAACATAGCAGGACTCTCGTTCAGACCACCTCCGTCAAACGTCTCCGTAAATTATGCCAGCGATATCTCGGCACCCTAGCGCTAGTGTGTGTAATAGACGAGTCAGCTTTTAGGGCTGGCAGGATGGTTGTCAGTATAGAATGTTTTTATAAACTTAGAAAGAGATATCCATTTATCGGTGATAATTACTGAAATATCTATCAATCCACTGCTAAAATTGTTTACTTTAGTCTTAGTTTTGTATTTGTAGTGATGCACTTTATATACTAGAAACACGCACATAAAAGCTGTATAGCGATTCCCTGTACAGTCTAGTGCATTTGATGAAAAGCTATAATGATAAATTGGCAAGCATTGTTCTGGTAATCACATCTCCCCTCTTGATCCAGGGACATGAAGTAGATAGTGGACAACACAACGCACCACTAAACATTGTTATTGACCGAATTCAGATTCATGTTTACCCATCGTGTCCTCACGAACAATGGATGTATATATTTCACCTGACGTCATGTCATCTCATGTCACTAATAGCCAGATAAATCTATTAAACAGCATAAAGTCCTATCAGCAGAATTCACCTGACAGTGTGTGAGCATTAGTGAATCCTAGATTCTATAGATTACAACTGGGCTGGCGATAAAACACTACTTACTCTAGATACAGAACTAATGGAAGCACACATTGAGAATGGAAGTCACACCGACAACTCATTGGCCGGTGTTACGAAGGCGTTGATAACAGACATAACTACCAGACATCAACACCTGACACTGGAGCAGGGATTTGTTCCATCACAATGTCGTACTATTTTCAGAACATCCGCGTGTTTGCCTGGCGACTGCAATGATTACATTAACTTCTACAAATAAAAGACAAATCTTCAATAGAAAACATGCTAATGGAAAAGTATAGTTATTGGTCCTGTAACCACAACGGTTGTTGCAATGACTAACAATATATTATTGTCCATGTGTGTGGAGAGAGTGTGTAGTCTTCTACGTGTATTACACAGCTGTTATTCAGGATTACAGATTATCTTTATCTCATGAAATTAATGTTGTAAGTTACTCGCTAAAGCCAATCTGTAATCCCTCGTAACTTGTGGGTTATTGTCTATATGAAGTCTTCACACTATCAGCCATGAGAACGTAATAATACAGGATAATAATGTAGCGCCATGAGCAAGCTTTTTAGCATGGATTTGATGCAATATAAATGTGCCAATTATTATTGTTAATCAATCATTTATAAACATCTATTGAGACGATGAATGTGTACACGGAGATGGTTGTCGCTGTTTTGAAAAACTGCAAGAATAATTTAGCTACCGTCATTCAGCAGAATGTAATCCTCACTTTAAAATAAATAATGTTTGCTTTGATGACATTGTTATGTTGCTAGAGAATATTTATAAAATGTGCATGCATAAATTATCTGTTGGAATTAATTTGCAAGTATTTAAGGGAACATAGAGAATTAATTTCATCATTTATATACCGTATAACTATAACATATATACTGAAAGAAGAATTTAAAGGAATGCATGTATTGTAACATGCCATTGTTGCTAAGCGGTTGTATAACATCCCCAATATAATTATTATGCCCAAATGTCACAGTAATCTTTCTTTGCTCGTGTTGAACATGATACAATGAATAAATTACCGATAAATAACAATGTGATCTTTATTAAGGTAAATTTGAAACTGTGTTATTATGAGAAATACCACCTAACTTTAAGTAAAAAAGTGCAGGCTATTGGTATGCTTTCAGGAGTAATATCAATATAACAAGTTGCTATACACGTCAACAAGTCAAACAGGATAATTTCTCGAATTAAACTTGAACAGCATAAATCCAGAAGTTAATAAAATACAACTGACACAACTTGTTGTGATGCGTGCCAGTCTGCGTGTTGGCGCTGTGATGTGATGTGCTAGTCTGCATGTTGGCGCTGTGATGTGATGTGCCAGGCTTGTTATTGCGTGACTGTCTGGATGTTTTTTAAAGAATCAAATTATTTTTCATTTACATCTTTGGGCCTATTCTCGAAACATTCTTACAATCATATGACAATTATTATAGTATGACTACGAACTGTTCTTAGGGTAAGAAGTTTGTAAGAACGTTTCCAGGATTGGCCTCCAGGTAATTAATGTATACTGACTTAACAACGGGTGCCCGGTGCACGTATGATTTCAAAATGTCGGATTGTATCATTGGGTGTTAATCAAGTTCTGATGATGAAGTCGAGAGCTCCAGTGATCTGGCCTGGACAGTGTTAGGACCCAGCATGGGCGGCTACGACAGCTTGTGGTTGTCAGCATGTTGTTGTCAGCTTGTGGTTGTCAGCTTGTTGTTGTGGCCAATAGCTGCCAATGACAACGTTCTGAAGTTGGAAGCTGCATGATGTTCCAGGTTGAGGTGCGAGTCCAACATTACACCGAGGTTCTTGAAGGAAGAAGTGAAAGTTACTGCAGACTGACGACCATCAGATGGTGGACATCATATATCTGTTGTCACTTCCTTCTACATCATTGTCAGGTGCGGTTCCAGACTTTCCAAATTAGGGGGGGCTCAAAGTGTATTTTGGAGTGGGCTCATAATTTCACCATAATACATAATATATGTTTATTGAACGACATTTTCCAATTCTATGGGGGGCTGCAATCCGGGTGAGACACACACACACACCCCCATCCGGATTTGCCCCTGATTGTCACTTCCAGCATTCTCCCCAAATGAAAAGTAAAATGAATGTAAGTTTAAATCACCTTTTATTGTATAAAGGGCAGATGCCTGTCAGCCACTGATATGTGTACAGCTAGCAAATAGATTGGGTATATACAAACTACAAACAGAATACATGCTAGTCAACATGGATGTATAATAGTGAGAAACATTGCAAGTTCAGGCAAACCCTACATGTAGAACAAAGGGTAGTAGTCGTAGGAATCTGTCACATTAGCACCATCAGAAAGAACTGTTACATTTGAAACAGAATTAATTTCCCAGTTAGGAAAGTGAAAGATCAATATACAGTACAGTTGTTACCCTACTGAAGAATATCTGGTTTCTGAACAATTTCATTTTGGGCGAGGTTGAGGAATTAGGATTTAATAAATCAAGTGAAGTAATAATATATAGAAGCAAGTTTAATATCTAGCAGACGTCGAGATGTCTCCAAATCTACATTGGCGACAATCATAGTGACCGGTGCACCTATCCACGAAGCTAGGTAACTACAATACTTGTGGCAAGGACTTGTACAGTTTAGGACCCCCGTGGTAAATATTACCGTACTTCCATGAAGTTATTGCCTGTTGTTAAGAACTGGAACACGTATTACAAGAAGTCACTCTCACTGAGGCTACACCAAGCTGGGGTTATTAACATCAAATAGAAGTTTCCAAGAAAGCACATCTGCTACAACCAATGTGACATATTTTACTCGCCATTTTACTTACATCCTAGTTCACTACAATTAACAAGGCACAGAAGAATCGAACAGAATCCAATAGATTTCCCCACACCCCAGCCATTGAAATACCTATTTGTACTACATTGTTAGTAACATGACCCTCCAAGTTCTGTTGATATCATAATATTACTGCAATTATATGACGGATTATTTGTACTAGGAATATCAAAATTAAACTAGACCCTCTAGCTTAGTAGAACTGTTCTGTCTGGTGAAGGCACACATGATGGAAAATACAGCAGTAGACATTGGACGAAGTTTGATTCAGAATAAAGCCATCACAGTCCACTGTACTTCAAGGTGGAGCATGTTTAATACAACAGACAACCTTCTCTGTATTGCTAATTATCACTTCATCACAAACACGAAATACTTTCATAAGGAATGTTGACAATATTGACATAAAAATATCTTAGATATATGTTGGTCAAATATCAGAGCTGAAATTAAACATTGGGTGTATAAAACATTGCCCTTAAATTTCTATCTTAGAACCTGCTTGCAAAATAGATACTAGTATTGTTTTTCAGAAAGAAGAAATGTGTGGCCAAGAGATCAGAGAAGAAGATCTGCATTAGAGGGACTGTCTGAGCAGACGTGGAGAATTGAGAGGTCAAGGTTAAGGTCAAAGGTAAGAGAAGGAGGACAGGTACGAGACTGAGGTATCGGACACTGAACACTGAAGCAATGTAAAACTCACAAATCAGTGAGAAGCGAGACACCTATTCCAAAATTCTGGATAGAAAAAAAACGTGCAATTGTTCCAAAATCCTGAAAGAATATTTGAGCATATGGCAATAAAACAAGAGCACATTCTTCAATATGAAATACATTATTTTAACATCTTCCCACGTGAATTAGAATGGAGACATGATGAAAGAAAAGGTGACATTTAATTGTGCACAAACAAATCTTAAAGTTATGAAAAGAAATATTTCTGTACATTATTGGTAGGTTATGGATTTTAAATTATATGGAATAACCATGATTCTTTCAATGTCAACAAGTCTAGCGCAAACCAAATGAATACATTGTTAAACAAAAACAAGTTTTAAAATATACTTTTCATAGATCAATATTCATGTTCATATTCATGTATCAAGACAATAAATTCAACTTTTTGCTTCTAATCGCTTGGTATGTTGGTCCGAACAATGTGACTGTAATCTTTGATCTGACTGGAGAAGCGACAATCAATGAAGCGAGACATAGTTCCTAGATATTTTACATTCTTATTTGAAGAGCTCTTACTGTTTACCTTGCAGAAATAATTTTCAAACAATCACGTAAATCTTAGGCTATACCATGAACAATTTCATTTCAGATAATCAGTGAACATGTGATCTAATACAGTGACAATGTCTGGACCGGTGTGTGTACCAGTCCACTGGGATCCTTCAGATAGCGACATACACTGGACCCAGTACTGCCCTGGACCTGATAATGCCCTGGCCCCGTTCACAGAATGATCGTAGCGCTACGAGAGTCGTAATTACAAGTTAATGTATATTAGTTAAGATTCTCGTAGAGTTAAAATCTTTGTGTGGACCAGGGACCAGGACGCCAGTTGCTTACGACACACACCTGGATCCAATGCATCTACACAGATGTATACACCTGACGTCGGTATATGTGACAACACATTTAGAATCTTACTAATCTGCAGTTGCTATCTACGGAGAACAACATTTAGGAATGGAATTTACCTTAAAATTCACAACCACTTCCCAATAAAACGGATTTAACAACATAAAATGTAACAGTAATGAGTTAATGAAAAATAAATTTCATTTGTATTGTAGTTTACCAGAAGATCATGCCATAAAATATCAAAGCAATGAGAATCATAAATTTAGTAAGCCCCGAAATTTAGCCAACTGGTCAAATCTTCAAAAAGTTGACTTTGTAGAATGAATGAATGAATAGTGCTTTACATCACAGCGGGAATATTTCACCCATATGTGACAATGCTGAGATAAGTGGAACTGTGAAAGGGACCCTACAGTTGAGGTCCGTTACACAAACCATCGCTTGTCAGACAGTAGCACATTCACTTCCACTTCCACTGCTTACAACCATACACAGCTGCTTACAACCATACACAGCTGCTTACAACCATATACAGCTGCTTACAACCTATACAATATACAGCTGCTTACAGTTGTTGTGCATTCATGACTGTTCAGTGGTAGGATACACAGAAAAGTTAGAAATGGTAAAAGATAAATTCAAATAAAAAGAGATATGTCATACATGTTGTGTAAAAAAAAAGGTCGAAGGCATGCTTGGGATATGTTAGATATTGGACATAACATGCATAGCGTTGATTAGACACGTCTGGTTACATGCTGGCAAGACAAGTGTGGTAGTGCTCAGTGTACAGGCTTGTGAGAGTTCCTATAAATAACAGCCAATCACAGGGAGGACAGTATACATCGCATACAGAACCGGTAAATGCTTCTTCCAATACTGACGACCGGCGATCACTGAACGGGGTAAACGTTTTCATAAAACACATGGCAAATTAGTTTTGCTTTGATGTCTCCCACAACTAATAGACTTACCATTCTACACTGCATTACAAGTCAGGAATATGCCACGAGTCAAACATATACAATCGTAACAATGGCAATTTACATAAGCTGTTAGGATACTAATCGCTGACAAAGTAGTATTAGCAGTTATTAACAATAACAAACGCTTGCATCTTCTTGAAAGCGTAAGACGAAGCTACAAGACAGGACTAGTGCCTGCAGCTGCTCTCTCTCTCTCCCGGTTAGGTACAGGCTAGGTACAGGCTATTATGTCAACAATACACAGACACAACACAGTGGAATGCTTCATCAGTAGTCTAAACATATACCACCATCACGGAATCCTGGAAAATTTACCTTATCCACAGTCATATATCCCTACTCGGCAAAACAAAACAACTCAAAATTGCAAATATTAAATATTAAATCCCGTTTGGTAGAAAGGAAATGAAGAAAACAAGCAGACACAAATGTAGTTGTAACTGTCTGCCTCCGTTCTGGTCGTAGTTTCAAGACATTTCAGAAATGTATCAAGTTGAAACTAGCTCATTCATTGCATACATCCCAGCATTGGAGCCCCACTCTGATACCACTCTGGTACCACTCTGATACCACCGACAACCGGACAATCAGTGTATGTTGAATCACAATCACAGTATGTCAACCAAATTTGTGTCTTCCTAGTGTGGCTCAACGCCGGCTGTGTCGGAAACATTGACAGTACGGCCGGGTGAGTGTCACTCTGTATAGCTCGTGAATGGCCACGTCCTCACAATCCATCATATCGTCCATCTTCAACATTGTGTGGTTGCCATTTAGATTCCACTGGAACAAGTAGTCCTACACAAACGAAAATTGGGTCTCCATCCACGAAAGAGTTCCACAATGATATCATTCAAACAACACCAATTGAATACGGTACTCCAAGTTCATCCACGTTAATAATTTCAACTGTGTCCAGAGATGACCCCTCTATCATCAGATCCATGTCACCTCTGGGCCCAAACGTCAATTCTCATATCTAGAGAGGATACGCGCTTTCACAATTCAGTTGTAAGTGTTATCTTTCTTTCAATTTTCTTTTCGGGCGGAGCTACTTGCCAGGGTGACAACTCACTGCCATTCCGGCTGGTGACCACATGACTCACAGTCATCTTAGGGCCGGAGGAAGACAGGGACTTGCGCGGCGGTCCGACCTTTGTCCCGGTGAAAGACGTCTCCTGAAACACACAAGAAAACATGAGTGGGCTAGTTACTGCTATAACACTATAGTGAGATTCTTCTACCCATATGAATGACAGTAAACACTCTACTTGTACGACAACATATTTACAATAGTAAACACTCTATTTGTATGACAACATATTTACAATAGTAAACAGTGAACACACAGCATTCACATACATTACATAGAAAATGTTAGCTTTAAGAATCTTTGAGTATTATCGATAATTCTAATTTACATATTAATAACTAGAAATGACTTACTACTGTATATAAATACAATTTACTGTCTACAAGTATATCATTACAGTGAGAAGAGTGAACAGTGACTGGTAATGACATGCAAGTAGTGTGTCAACCAAACACTCAGTCATGCATATATAGGCCATCACGAAATGTTAGAGAGGGGAATATTTGGTAATGTAAAGGAATAATATTCCTCCTATACAAATATAAAAGATATAAATACGAGTGTCTAGTATGGAGTCAGTAAAGATGTGTATTATGTCAGATCAGCTATACTTCTAAGGTGGAGGGTGTATACAGACTATATAATGATGTCATGTTCAGTGTCACAGTGACGCGTCATGCAGTAAGTTTAACAACACATGCATGTCTGCTTCTTCATTCCTCCACACAAACCAGGATCAATACTGCTAGAACATACCACTTTGTAGACAACATTGCACCACTTTGTGGACAACATTGCACCACTTTGTGGACAACATTGAACCACTTTGTGGACAACATTGAACCACTTTGTAGACAACATTGCACCACTTTGTGGACAACATTGAACCACTGTGGACAACATTGCACCACTTTGTGGACAACATTAAACCACTTTGAGGACAACATTGAACCACTTTGTAGACAACATTGCACCATTTTGTAGACAACATTGCACCACTTTGTGGACAACATTGAACCACGTTATTGACAACATTTGAACATGTTGAACACAAACTACACACTGAACGGCTGGCATCGAGTCACACAAACACTGAACACAAAGCTGATGAGGCTGCAGAGGTTAGTCTAGACAACAATGAGAGTAGAACACCACGATGCAACAAGTCGTACAACACAGGACATGAGTGAGGTCATGAGTGAGTCAGTGTGGCGTTCAACGTCGCTGTGAGAATATTTCACCCATTTGTGATGACACAAGGTTCATGAAGAAATTAGTGAAAGTAATAATGAGATTAGAATGAATGAATGAATATGGAGTTTAACGTCGCTGCGGGAATCTTTCACCCATTTGCGACGATTATGAGATTAGAACAGGATGCAAAAAAGTTGTACAACACTGAACACAAAGATCATGAAGAAGTTAGTGAATGCAATAATGAGATTAGAACAACTAGATGCAATGAGATTAGAACAACAAGATGCGATGAAATTAGAACAGGATGCAAATTTTCTCATGCAGCAACTATTCAGGTCCTTACAAAAACAATGGGATCTTCAGAGTCTGTTGGTTGGAGCTTGCAGCATTACATACATTACGTCTATGATTGTATACAGTGTAGCTTGTCAGGTGTAAATAATAATAATATACGGTTTTAGATAGCGCCAAATGCACGCTGGAAAGCATGCTCAAAGCGCTGTACATTATTCCATCAGTAGTCGTATTCCATCAGTAGGTAACGGATCATACCTGTGATATTGATTACTAATCAATATTAAAATAGGAATTTCATTTACTTTTATAGCATTCCACCACCTCAATCAATAGTCTCCATTATCAATAGGATATGCACCACTTACCCCACCCCCAAAAAAACGGAGTAGATAATTACATGTAAGAGCATTATTGAAATGCTGCTTAAGAATTTGTATCACTTAAAAAGAAATAATCATCAATTTGCCTTGATGTAGGTTACTAGACTGCAGAGTAACATGTTGCTACTGTAGCTCCCATCTGTAATACCAGTAGTAACATGCCATGGTGCAAACTCTCAACAGTGATAGCAACAGAACAATGTTAGTTAATGGGGGGGTCAACTGAACTGGAAAACTTCTGAAAGCGGCCCTCGGGTCTATGGTCAACACTTGGAACCATGCAAACTTCCATGCAGGAGATTAGTCCAAACTAGTTCTGCTCAATCAGGAAGCTCAAACAGTCTTCCTAGGAAACAAGTCAGGACCTGAATAGGGTTGAGAAAACTTACAATGATAATAGATGGGGCGTCTCTCATGTCAGCTGTGACCATCTTGGCCGAGTCGGGAACAGGGGAGATAACTGTAGGCTGAGGATTTGCGGGAGAGAAGGTTGGGGCAGGACAGCAAGGTGGGGCTTGGGTGGGGGCGGGACAGCAAGGCGGGGCTCTGGTGGGGGTGGAAGACGCAGCAGGACTAGGGTTTGTCAGGGACAGGAAGTCGATGTCCAGAGGAAAGGGATTAGGCGCGGCAGTGTTGGAGAGAGGGAGAGGGTGGAAGAGAGCAGGATCTATGGACATCAACGCTTCCTTGGCAGCAGCAGCTATAGCAGCATTCAAGTCCAGCGGGAATGGCCTGACATCCTCGTCGATAGAGACGTCGACATCTTGATTGAACGTTTCATCAACTGTGTGAGATCCTATCAGAGCAGTGAGGTTAAGGGTACTGTCGTCACCAGGGAAACGTGGATTCACGGACTCCGTGATCGGCTCACTGCCGCCAGTGCCAAGCTTGATTACGTCACTTGGATCAGAGTGAGTGGAAGTATCCTCAGCTCTCGTCAACTCAGAGACACAACACACCCCGTGTGTTGACTGTGAAGTAGTATTGGCATTGGTAGTTGACACGAAAGAATCTCCTGGGGTCAGCCGACTTCTTGAAATATTGCCAGCATCTGACACCGGATCACTGACAGGATTAGAGTTAGTGACAGAGTGGGAAGGCAAGGGGGGAAGTTCTACTGGGTTAGTCAAGCTAGTGGCGGGGAAGTCAATGATTATCTCCCCTGAATCCCCACAACCGGCAGTTAGCGGAGGGTGAAGCTGGGTTAGCGCTGATATGGGGGTAGCCGACATGCCGGCCCCTGACTCCAGCACCTGTGGTCCCTGCGCGGGGTCAGCAAGCACCTTAGAGGGGACTTTGGGTCTAGCAGGGATAGGAGGGGGCTGCTTAGCCTGGACTCGGTCTGCAGTCTGACGTCAGGAACAGAATGAAAACAAGGCTTACAGTACATGATGTGACAAACACTTACAGTTCACAAACATACAGCTCAGAAATAAACAACTGATAAAGAGTACATTAATATTGAACATGTTACAACTTTGTACAAACACTTGGTGACATACTGGAGACCCCACATAACACTCTGTGACATACTCGAGACCCCCGTGGATCGTCTTACTCTCAGAACAAGAATTGTGACAGACCGAGTGATATAGCTGCAAGTGAGTGAGTGAGTGAATGAGTGAGTCTTTATTAAAAGCTACTTGCAGTACTATGCAAATGTGAATGAAGTGACATTGCTGAATTCGAGCCAAAATGATATTTTCCCTAAAATATTGCTGTTTGATTAATAAAAGTAATAAAATTGAGTGAAATGTATTCAAGCTAGTAATAATCTGTACAATACAGCTGGTATATAATTAGCATCTAATTACAACAATACAGTACAGCCAACACTATATCTGGTAATACAACACCAGTATACAACATCTAACCATGCACACACACTTTCACTTCCTTAACAGGAAATAACATTTAATCTAGGCCAATAGATATTGATATCCCATTAGATATGATAAAAGTGGGGAAACAAAAGGTATTTTTTTGTTTTGTTGCGGAAATCCGCGAGCTCCGGCTGGCACTGATGAACAAGTCATGACAAGTGCATTTTATCGTGATCGCATCATAAATGTAATTTCTGTATAAATAATGAATGGGCTCCTGTGGGACAGGAATGTAATTCTGGACGTTTGGTTCCAACGCCCTCCCACAGTGCTAGAACCTGCTGGATCTGTAATGAAGCGTGATTAGCCCGCGGACACAGTGTAAGTAAGCGAGTACAGGAAGATCTCCATACCTGAGGCACTCCCGCTGGTAGACACGAACTGTTGGGCATAAACACGTCGCTGTTCTGACTCAGCTTACGGTTCCTCTCCGCACTGTCGCTGTTCTGGCTCAGCGTGCGGTTGATGGACGTGTGGGACATGTGTGACGTGTGCGATACATTGCTGGATGTGCTGTGCTTACTGCGCCGTTCCATACTGGTGTATCTGGAACACAGAGAGAGATGTTCAGTGGATCTATGTCGTCATCCTATAGCATCAGTATCGACAGTAATCAATACCACATGATTCCTGTTGAGGATTTGGTATCTGCAGGGCTCTGGACTAACATTCTCAGTTAATTGCCCACAGAGCAAGTCAGGGCAAGTAGCAAAGGCATCAAAGGTGAAAAATGTTAAAATGTAGGTTGCCCGCAGTGCAATTTAACTTGCCCCTGTATGGCGGGCATATGTTAGTCCAGAGCCCTGATCTGTCATCTACATTATGATTGGGTATCTTTATTTTGTTTTGTTTGCATTTGTGATTGGTGCTGCTGTAAAGATCCGTTCACGTATATCACAGCTTGTCAGTTTAGGACAGGAGGAAATCTGCAACATCCACAGCAAAAGATGTTGCAGTAAACCTGATTGAGTGAGTGAGTGAATATGGAGTTTAACGTCGCTGCGGGAATCTTTCACCCATTTGCGACGATAAAGAATTAAGTAAACCTGAGAGCACCAGCTGGTACTGACAGACCAAGGCTATCTGCATTGCCGCTGTACAGACAACATATCATATCAATATTGCATCAAAAAGATAACTTTTACTGACATTGATGGCAGGCTCCCGGGACGTGATTTAAACCCAGACATTCTACCATTGCACTGCCACCCATCCCATATTTGGTATCTGGCATCACGGTGCCTGTCGCCACCACAGTGTACTCACCCGTTCTGGGCGGCGGGCAGGGTGACAGTAGGAGGACCAGGGAGATGCACCACCTCCACCGTGGGTACGGGAGAATAACTGGACGTGTTCAGGGAGGTGTTCAGAGCCGCGGCGTTCATGGAGGCGTTCAGCGAGGAGTTGAGAGGACTGCTGCAGGGGGACCTGGCAGGACGGAGGAGGACATTGTTATCTCAGACTGATAGGACTACTGCAGGGCTACACTAGTTACAGTACCTTCAAGCAACAGATGTTAGGACGGAGACTAATGAAGTGAGGAATATTATGAATTACGGCAGTGAGGAACGAGATGAGATGTAATGATTTATGATGAGAACAACATGTGATATAACAATTCATGATGAGAATAATATGTAACATAAGGATGTGTGATTAGAACAAGATGTGAGACAATGATTTGTGATGAGAACACAATATAATAATTAATGATGGAATTACTGGAACTACACAATAGTATTACAAAACATATCAACATAGAAATGCACCATCAATGCTACAAGTTGTTAATACAAGATACAGGTGGAGTACAGATATAGGTGATGTTCCATTGACAGTCTTGGATGCACATTCTGGACAGGGGGCTGCTCCTTTCTAGTTGTCCTGTCTGTACTTTCTGT
>JAVCKZ010048116.1:0-18639 GCA_034780755.1 Lepetodrilus elevatus
TGGTCTTGTCAGTACCAGCCGGTGCTCGCAGGTTTACTGCAACATTCAGCGCTACGGATGTTGCGGGTTTCCTCCTGACCTAAACTGACAAGTCGTGATATTAGTGAAAGATTCTAGAAAGCGACTTTAAACCCCAATACAAAAAACCCAAAAAAAAAACCCTGGTACTACAAACTGGTGTATTTGAAAAACTACACATCTATCAGATGTTACATTGTGACGTATGTGCTAATTATATGGTCGTCCCTATGTTTCAGTGGAGTCTGACAGCAGCGACAGATTCGACTATTTAAGTCCTCCCAAGAAGTTCCATACTGGGCTCAGCACCCCAGACAGAATCATCTCCCACCCCCTAGCACACAGGTAATAATAATAATAATAGTTATGTGAACATTTATATTGCACCAAATCCATGCTTCAGAAGTATTGTCAAGGTAGAATCGGAAGTAGGTGACAGGGTAGCAAAAGTACGAGGCAAAAGACCTGCATAAATCATACTTTCATCTATAAAGTAGTATCATCAAGATTGAAAGTAGATGGCAAAATTAGGGAAATACTCAGAAATAGATGGACAATTTTGCCGGTTGCCGGCACCTATTGAAACCAACTTGTTTTACCCTAAAATGTGTACCATTTTAATTTTGGCAAAAAAGTTTGAATTATTAATATAAAAAAAGCTTTTAAAAAAATGTAAGTAATTGTTTGTTTTGTGTTTATCAGTCATACACCACAGATCTCTTGTTTTATCCTAGCATATCATCCAGCAGTTTAGAAGATCACAGTCCGGAGCAGACCGTCCCGCGCGGTCCTGGAGCCATCATCGACTCGTCCCACGCGGAGAAGGCCCAGATGTTCGGCTTCGTTCCGCTCCGAGACCACCACGACATACACATGACCGACTCTGAGACGTCCGACATTACTGAACCCGTGGACATCTCCGACTCCCCGTCACAGCTCATGGCCAATCATAGCAACCCGGGACCCAGCGGATTCACGCCAATTAAGCAGAGTCACGTGTAGTTTTGTCATCTTGTCGAGGACGGCAGCAACTCGAATGCAAACCAGACAGTGAAATATTGGAAGGATTTTTTTTCTTGTTCTTGTTCTGTATGTTTCTTAGAATGTTGAATTTAAATTATGAAAGAATTTTGTAGTTGAAGCAGATTTTCTAAATGGTTGGTGGTGCTTTAAGATTTGAAAAAAAAAAGTTTAATAATTCTGAGTTAAAAAATATATGTAATTAGAAATTTGATTCGAAAATGAATATGTATTTTTACTGATTTGTGTGTATAATCAAGCAGCTTTAAAAGGCTCCTGGGTGAGTGAATATACATTTTGAAACTTATTATGATCATGATGATGATGAAAGTGCTAAATCTTTTGTTATTTGCTTGTTGATAATGCCATAAAATATACAACTTATGACGAATTGTTAATGGAACTGTTATTTGATATTTGTGATTGTCTCCCCTTGAGACAAGTGATTGTCTCCCCTTGAGACAAATGGTTAAACATGTACTGTATATATTTGTACATATTTTGTGTTGTATAGGGCTGACTTGGAAGAGATTACTGTATATAATGTGCAATCCTGTCTTGTGAAATATGTAGTGTGTCTTATCAATGATGTACTGGCATTTGTTACAAGTATTATTTCTAGCAACACTGCAACATTTTTCTGCTAACAATTGGTTCCATTTCAAATTCTTTCCCATAACTGATGCTCATTGTGCACAATGGCTGTGCATGTTATTTTAAAATAATAATAGTAATAGTAATAGTAATAATCTACTTTCAATTTCTTTTCAAGAACTGATATGATGCTCCTTGTCACTTTGGCTGTGCATATTATTTTAAAGTAAAATAAATAAAAAAGAATATATATAAATCTTCATTTATGAAGTGAATTCCACTGTGGTTAGTGTTCCTACTGAAAGCTCACTGCATAGTTACGGAAATATGATTAGAATATTGTTATAGTTTAGCTATTAAGATTGCATATTTGGGAAGGTTCCATGTTTTTGAAAGCTCCTACAGGGTAACTTGAGAGGAAAATATTACTTTCTGTCTCACTTTATACGTAACACTAACGGATATTTACCTTTCTGATGTGATCAGCATATAATGTGCTGTCTATACCGAGGCATTGCAGCCTTGCTCGCAGGTTTACTACAACATTCAGTGCTACGGATGTCGCCAGTTTTCTCCTGCTCTAAATTTACAAGCCATGATATAAGTGAAAGAATCTTGAAAGCGGAAATAAGCCCCAATATATTTGAGCTTCTGCAAAAAAAGAAACCAGACATTTCCCTCTAGATCACATAGCTATATCACCCAGATTTTATTGTGCTATCAAGCTAAGAATAACCTGATAGCTTTCTGTATATTGCCAAAGGACATAATGCTTAATTAATTAAAAGTCCTTTATTTGAGCCACTCGCCTGCGATAAATAATATTAATATGTATTTTCAATATTCACCTTGTTCGTGCATCAAATGTAACCAATTGATAGTTATCATGATCATTCATCACAACACATGCTATTTGTTAATATGCATTTACTGTATCTAATTATTGTCTCATTCTCTTCATTGTGGGTATAGTAGCTTTAAGACGACACTCTCATTAACTTTGTATTATAGTGGTGTACAGTAACAAAATATTGTGAAGTATATGTTAGGGGTTTCACTGAGTAATGTAGCCTAAGAATATTTTTGGACTCAGTGAAAATTAGGTTTTCTCTTCATCAAAATATAGTGTAAAGACCGGTGAACAGTCTGCAGAACATAATAAAAATTATTATTTTTATTTTCAAAAATTTAAACCATCTGGATATCCAATGAATCTGTAAACCAGGGAATCGAATAATTGTGTCCTAAATGTGTGGATCGGTCCTATCTTGTTGTATGCTAGTACTGTAAATGTAGTGTTGGATGAATTTGAACCTGAACACTGTTGAATTAAAATTGCAGAAAAATTCAAATTAATGGACTGTTGTTTGACAACGATGTACATACAACTACTGATTTGGGGTGTGGGGGGGGGGGGGGGTATTGTTGCCAAATGTGTGTTTCACCTTGTACTGTAAATGATGACAGCAACATTTTCAACAGTGGGCTTGTCTCCTGTGAATAAATATTGCTTCCTTTTGCACCTAGGCTATAGCACCATTGGCATGGATATTATTTTTCTTCCTTATGATAAATTATCCAATTAGCTAGTATATCATTACTAGTGAATCATTTTGTCATTGTCCTTGTGTATAAAACTCTTTAACAACTCTGACATTTTGTGTATGCACATACCCGCCAATGAAGTGAAAACATAAGACAAAAAAGAAGTAATTGTTCAAAGATTTCCATTCCATTTTTCAGTATTTCTAAAAAAGCAGCCAAACTTTGAAATTTGTGGAATAAACTTTTGGGTCATTGTACTTCTCAAAGGCAGCCGAGAATTATGAAATTTATTATTGGTTTTATAATATATTTTGAATATTGATGGATCTCTAAAATATCTCTAGGTTTGAAAATTAAAATATTATATTTAATTACCTGTTATATAATATGTCAAGTTAAAAGTAAGGTTACTTTGTCAAAATAATAAGATATTTCAATATACACTGCATCTGCAGTTTTGTAGGAATATGTTGATGATAATTTAATTATAAAATGCATATAAAACTCAGAATTAGAAAAATGGAAATACCATAACTCTGTACATTTGTAAAATTAAAATCTGAAGCAGTATTCATGAGTTAATAAACCTAAAATTTATCATACAAAAAAAAAAAAGGATTTTATATTACATGCGTTTGATTTGTTTTCCGAAATAATACATGGGCATTAATTGTGACTGTAATTTTGTCAATATTCTGTACTAGTAATTTATTATCTTTACATTGTCAGGGCAGAATAATTAATGAATTTAATATCTTCTACAGATATGTGTACCTATATTTATTTAAATGGCATTTAACAGAAGTAATTTTTTCAACCACTTTTCCAATTGTCATATTGATCAAGTCATTTTGCATTTTTCCATAAACACAGTTAAGACCACAATGTTAAAAAACAATATTTATTAATGTTTTGATACAATTGTATACTTGTATATAATCTGTTTTGTGTTCACTGATAATCTTACAAGCATTAATACGAGTTTTGAGTGTACAGGTTCCTTTACTAGTTTCTTGAAATGCTTGTCCGTTTGACATGATCATAGATTATTTTTTCTAGTTTGACCAATAAGTACTTTTCTAGTTCCTATTTGCTCTATGGTCTCCTATAAATCTCCTGAAATGACGGCCACCTTATTTTGTCATAGATTGTTTTTTTCACAGGTTAGCCATTTTAAAATTTGGATCCCATTTCATTTATTGTTGGGGGGCCAAACTATTCATTCATAACTACATGTACCGACTTTAGGGGTATGACACTAAATGTTGCTTATTCTGGTAGAGTAAATATATCTTTATAAGACAAAAGAACTCAATGGCCTAGCTGGTCCCCAAAGTTACAAAATGTTTTTGGCAAGATTTCATGCTAAAGCTAAAATTTTATTTTAGGATTTGTGAACAGTACTTGGGAGTTGAGCATGAAATCATAATCAAAAACGTTTCGTAATCTTGGGACCAGAAATCTGAAGAAATATTGTTAGTCAAAATCTCTTAAATAACAACATTCATTTATAAAATGTGAGTGCGGTGGATATTGAGATGTGTGGAAGGTGAAATTAAATTTATTTAAATGTATTTTGTCTCAACCACAAAAAGAATGTTGTCATGTTTATAAATTTATTCTAGCAATGAAAACTTTACCCGTAACCCTCTCCATACTGAAGGCAACCGGAGATGCCCTAACAGGCTGTACCTGTGCCTAATCCAGCAGAGAGAGGGTTAAAAGTAACCAGACCTCTTCTGTTTTAGCTAAAGTGTAGAATTTAATAAATGATTCAATTTTTCATTTTGATTTGTCTAGATCTTTCACCCCTGATATCAAATGTACCCATTGTTACTTTAATCATTTCTATTAATGGCCACACATGTATGCATTGTATTGAATTCACAAATCTGTGCTTTGTTGTTGGAATTAATATATTGTACAATGTTACGACTAATATTTAAGACATCACAAAATGATTTGTAATTAGAATTAGTTCTGTTGAAATTCCTTCCTATACAAGTACACTGTATTTGCACCACCTACTCTGCTTCTCTTTAACACTTTCTCTGTTGGATTAACCCTCTCCCTGCTGGATTAGTCACAGCCACTTCTCTTTAGGACATCTCTGGTTGCTTCCAGAATGGAGAGGGTTAACCACTGCCACTGCTCTGTGGGTGGGTCTAGCAGAGATTGGGTTAACAATACTGCTGTCGGTCTCGGGGGAGGGGGTCATACCAAGTGTATATTTGTACAGTATGTGGCCATTCTGGTCAACAATGGCACTTCTATAAGACAAAAGAACTTCTATGGAATAGTGTACAGTGCAATTTTGTTGCTTCCGATTAAATAAAATACATAGTTGTCGACTTGTTGGATTTTTACTATGGACCACCAATATGGCAGTTTTAGTTGTCGAAGTGTTAGATCATTTTTGGTTCAGCACAGTTGGCAACTTTTTAACCATTGTGTTGTTGTAGTCGTATTGTAGTGTGTGTGTATATCCTCTAGCGAGTTCTTCATGCAATAGCGCTCGACATCAGCGCGTGAAATTGAAAATTGAGGGTACCCCTCAATCAGGGTACCAAATGGGCATTGCGTCCCTATTTATTTTTCTGTTGCGTGTGTGTATGCACGAGGGACCTATCTGGCCCACAGCCTAATACAGTACAATAGTATATGGAAGGAACCCAGCATGGCAAGACAAATAATGCAATTCAACGGAAAACAAGCCAGGAGTCTGGGAGCTGCAGGCCCCAAGCCATGTTCAGTGCAAATAAATCGACCTATAATGGACAAATATATTGGTGGATTTCTGCAGATCCATGGAAAATTGCCATGTCTGGATAACTGGTGGTCCAGGCATAAATTTATCCAGTCATGATTTCCTGGGGTGCGTTCAAGATAGAATACAAGTATTCTGGCGTAGTGTATTGCATGTATTCTATCTTGGAACAGGTTAGTAGTAGGAAAATGACAGGAAATCTGTTTGCGCACGAGTCCAGTCCGTTCCCTTCATGCTTTGTGTTTTCCTACAAAACACTACGGCCTCCAGACCCGTAGTGAAAAGTATCAATATGTATTGCTACACATGCTGGCTGAATGGCTTCTGTAGCAATACATATACCGGTATGTACAGTAGACCTCGCATATAACACTCATTGGGACCGGCTATTTTTGTCCGTTACTGGTATATGCAAAGAACACATATGCCGTAATTAGCTTTAGACGGGCTGGGACTATAGATTCAGTACATTTTAGGCAAGGTCCAGTTTATCCGAGGCCGTGATATCCGAGGTCTACTGTAGTTTTTAAAAATGGTGTACGTCAAGATTTATCCCGGACTACAGTACAACCCTTTTGTGAAGCTCAGGTCTACGTCCAACACAACACAGCCAATCGTATCCTCCATTTCTTTTATTCAGAGAATATTGCACTTGTTTACATGTTAATTACAATGCAGCTTGTAAAACTGTTGACTAAACAAGACATAATTAGAAACAACATGGGGGCAAAACAAAATTCAGCAATGTACAAACTAAAAAGAAAATCGGGAAAAGCCAATGGTGTATCTCTTGAGTAAACATCATTCATTTCTCTTTCATTTCTGTTGAGGCCGTTGTAAAAACCGCTTGGGCAAATTCACAAATTCACGGGATTGGTTGACTAACTACCGGTAGTTAGATATCGGTTGATCACTAGTTATGTTGAAGACAACGTGGACAAGTCAAAGATAAGACCGACTTCAAAGTACGACTTTCCAAAAGTGCAATTCAACAGGAGAAACTGACATTAATCGTGAAGTTAAAATTCCCAATGGTAAAAGGTACGAAAACTAGCGGATATTTACAAATTTAGAGGCTTTTTCTATAATTTTATAAAACTGTCAATAGCACCATTACACATTATCCTCTACCTCTGATGTCAGTCTTAGATTATGACTAGACTCACGACCAAATGGGTGGCATACACAGTTATATGAAAAAATATGCAGGCATATAGATTGCCATTGGTATTATTTCTAAAATGTCTATATATTACATAAGTTGTCGGTAATATACAATACCAATATTTGAATAATACAAATAATTAAATTGTGGTTATTTACGGTTTTATCTAACAATTGCATAATAAATTTGTATTATAACCATGATGACCACAATTATTTTTTTAGTTTTCCGTGAATTTTCAAGCAATAATTGTCATGATTATCTGGAGGTCGATTAAAGTCCACACACAAAATAAAATTATTATCTCATAGAAATGACTGCTTGCACACAGAGCAACTGTCCTTGAAAAATAATAACTTATTGTGAAATATATACATTTAATGGAACAAAACCAACATGTATGTTTCACAACTGAAAGGGTTAAAGCACCAGTAGCAGAGCAAATTCAATGCCAGACATATTATTTCTATGACCTTTGTAAAATTTATCACAAGGAGCAATGATAATGTTTGATATTATGGTAAAGTTTTCACAGCACAAAGAAGCAGAGCTTGAGCGATTAGTTAACCTTCTCCAAGCTGAAGGCAACCAGAGAAGCCCTAAAGAGCCGTGCCTAATCCAGCAGGAGAGGGGTTAACGTAAATGTCCATCCTATATAAATCTCCCTCTTAAAAAAAATAGAGAGAAAAGGGAGTCGGGAGTATACATGAATGAAACCATAGTTTCCAGAAAGATGACTCGAATATGTATACTAGTATTCTACTTATGAATTGAATTTCTGCATATTTTTGTTCAATTATCTACACTAAATTTCATATTTGTAATATAATTTACTGCAGAACTGTAAACGACTAGTAATTTTCAATATGGCAACTGTGCCATATTTTAGTAATTTTTTTTTTATATGAAATTTCAATTGAAACAAACCAGAAATGATAATTTCAAACATTTATTTCATGACAATTATTATTCTGATGTTTTATTGCGACTGGTTTAGAAAATAGCTGAAACGGACCATCAGCTTTTCATCAGAAAATTTGAATGATTTTGCATATATGGCTTTCAATTTTCTCGCAACAAACTTGAGTTTGAGATTTTGCTCAGTTGAGATTTCTCTCGAATGACTCGGTGCTGCAACTTGGGTAAAATCTTGGCTGGATTTCAGCTTTAACTCTTTACAGCACTGAGTCAATGGGAGAAATCTCAGCTGAGCAAAACCATCAGTATGGATTTTGCATACCGGTAACACACGCAAAAAAATAGTCTATATTATCACACCAGTTGACCTTTCGGATTAAGCAAAATATTTAATTTATAAGGCAATACAAAATTTGGGTGAAATAAACATGGCATTACCAAACATTTAGCAAAATGAAAATATTTTCCTTTAATACCAATTATAGTAATGACACAATTTAGGAAATGTATTCATGATTTTCTGCTCAACTTTGCAGTGGGAATCTTTCACATTTATACGACAAATTGGTGGAGGATAATAAATTAAACTTTTAGGATAGAATTTAATTTGACACTGTACACAAAGAGTTCAAACTAATTTGAAAGAAATTACATAACAGGTATGTATAATATATATGGAACATCACAACCCGGTGCTATATTACGTCATTATAATTGCCGATTAGAAACATTATAGATTGAAAGTATTCAAATCAAAGTCTTTAAAAAAAAAAGCCACAACACTATCATAATCATAAGAACTTTCAAATTGCTTCTACATTCAAGAATGCCCTGAAATAAGTTATTTCTATTACATGGTAGAAGAAATGAATATCTAAAATAAATAGAAAGAAAAAACATATTAAAAAATATCAGTAAAAAGTGAAATGATGAACCTTTTTAATACACATGACAACAAAAAAGCAAATAGCACAGATTTTTGATGACACAAATCAAGCAAGGATTTGGTCTGGGACTTCTTAAGCAGTTCTCATTAATAGAACTGTCTCAGTCAAAAAGAGACAAAACTCAGGTACAAACTGTAAGCAGAGTTCCTACTTTCACTTTGAGGCCAAGTACAAACTGAACAGTTCCTACTTTCAATCCGAGGGCAAGTACAAACAGATCTGTTCATACTTTCGCTTTGAGGGCAAGTACAAACTAGAAACAGTTCCTACTTTCAATCTGAGGGCAAGTACAAACTAGAAACAGTTCCTACTTTCACTTGTACATTAAGGCAAGCTCGATAAGACAGAAGTGCTTACAACATCGCATATATCCATTTTGTTCCTGTATTATCTTAAGAAATGTAACCATTTGTTTTATCCTGATAGAAGGCACATCTAGTGCAGGCTATGGCTACATATTCTACGTCAACTTATCCGAGAGGGAACATTTAATGAACGAGGGAAAATAAAATCCATTTATGTATTTACATAAAATCGGTCTGCAGAGTTGGTTATCTCACAGGGTTGTGAAAAATAACTACAAAACAAGACAAACACAGACACAATTCTATCCATCTCCACACATTACAATACCCAGTAAAGTATAAATATTGTAGAATGCTATACTGGAGGGGTGGCTAAATTTCCCATCCCAATATGGAATGGGATATTATTAATATTGGTTCACGGGACAAAATACAAAATAACATATTGCCGAATAAGAGACAGTGTTAATAAATGAACATATGAAAAAGAACAGGAAAAAAAATAATTGCAAAATAAATTGGCACAAAACATAATTGGTTAATGACTAGGTGAGCTTTAAAGCAACAAATGGAATATTATGCCATAATAATTAAGGCCAGCAATAATATAAACATTATTTTTTAAAGTACCGGTAAAGGTAATAATTCATACAAGCGCATAAGCACCAAAAATAAATAGTTTTCTTCTTTCAAAAGTTGATAAACAAGGTCAGTATTAAATTTTGAAGTATAAATAATAGTCAGGCTAGTAGCAGAACAAAACACCTTAGTTATCTCCCTTAGTGACTAATGTCGTGAAAGGCTATGTTAAGGTGGACTCTCGCGATGTGATTTGTAGCGTGAACGAGTGAATAATAAGGTTAATGTCACTGTGGGAATATTACCAGCGATTTGTAGCAACAACTTGCCTGAGAACAATCGAATACATCACGATCAACACTTCATTTCAATATTGTTCTCATGCATCGATAATACAAGTTATTACTAAAAATCGTACTGCGAGTCCACATGAGCAATGTAAAATCTAATTATCAGTACAAGAATGTTTCTTAATTAATCAAATTCACAAAATATACTGACATGGAAGTTGAGTGAACATTCGGTTAACATGGGCAAAAATTAAAAAGAAAGAATAAGTTTTTCAGGTCGTCAACCAATACAATTTTACTGTTTATGGCAGCCTTTCACGATAATCTTGTATCCGCCAAAAGACCATAGCACTCTTATCAGTCTGTCCCACTAATCTACGATCTTTCCATTTTCTCCACTAGTAATATCCAATACCTTACAAACCACACCATGATCACAACCTCTCATAGGATTCAAATGCCCACAGAAATTACTCTCCTTCAATGATCAATCAACAAATTATGGGACATTTTATCCCACTAACTTTGTAATCGGTGCTATGAAAAGTATTAAATATGGCTACCTCTACCACTACAAGCACCAGGCAAACTGACGTCTTACTAATTCATTCAGACGAATGCTCAATTAACCCTCTCCATGCTGGAGGCAACCAGAGAGGCCCTAAACAGCAATGCCTTATCAATGAATGAATCTGCATATTTGCAAGCCGAAATGGTTTGACATGATATGTCTGTCTTTGATTAAATAACACACAAAACTCAGAGAGACTGAAATGATTTTGGTAGAACCAGTTTACTAACTGCGACATGTACCCAGTTTGCGCCATGAATTCGATGAGAACTAAATAATTTGTACAAATCATTAAAAGACTATTAACTGCGAAAAAGCCCATGGATTTACAGAATGAGAAATCCGGTATACAAAATTCTATTTTTGTTTCTTAAGTGATTATGAAGTTTAACGTCGCTGCGAGAATCTTTCACCCATTTGCGATGCTGGTTTCTAAGTGCATTAGCACTTATGATGCAAGAGAATGAACTATATCAACATTTTTTATTCACTTACATTCATTGAATTGGTTCCTAAAAATATACCTTCTTATGCTATGAAATCAAATTGGTCAATGTTTTCAGATAAACCATTGTTTCTTTATTGCACATACATATTGACTAAATAATAAAAATAATAATAAAAATAACATAAATATAAAAAAGATAGATATTGATTGTCTTATAATGGCAACATAAGATTTCTAGAAAGTTTTCATTTTTCTGGTAGCAGGAAGAATAGTAAACAAAATCTAAGTAAACAAATGGAACGAACGGTTTTATAGCATAACGTAGAATGCATGGTAGAACACTAATAATGCTTTTACTATTTTACTAGAGTAGCAAGTGACAGATCTCAATTTTCGGTCAGACTACAGTTATTCCCCTTTCGTCAAACACTGACCCAGTTCTTAGGATTTCTTGCGCACAAACATTTTCGAAATTACGAGCCATGACCTTGACCTATAGCATATCCACCTTGAAATCTAAAAAAAATCATGGCATATTGACAATTTTGTTAAACCCATGGCACCTTGATGCGTCACACATTCAAGGTGATGTCGTAAAATATCTTTGGGTATGTAACAATACTTTTTGTACACTTGGGAGTAAAGGTAGGAAATGATATACAAACGATGTACATATAGATGGAGAGAAACACTCTCGCAAAACAAAAATCGTTTCACAAAGACAGCACTATTTGCAATACATGCATGCACGTAACATCGGGGGAGGAATAAACATAGATAAAATAGCCTCAGATCTACTGTTAGTAGAGGACCACATTATCGATGTGGCAAAAATAGTCGGTATAGGTTTCAATATAAGGAGGATGGGGCTACAATTGTGGTGTTTGGCTACATTTTTTTAATTACAGCCGTCAACAGCAAAACACTGAACAATTTTCCTGCGACACGTCAACCATATCCCACCATGCACTTCAGCCGACGAGTTCATTTGGCAATAATTAAGTTTACGATTTTTACATGGGTTTTTAAAGAAACAAAAAAATATTCCAGTTTGGGCTTCATTACAGTAATGTACATTTGTTGTTTCTACTTCGTGGCGGCTGCGGTTGTAACACTGATCGCACGGCTTCGTCAAATACCTGAAAGTGAAAGTAGACATGCGACTGTTAGTTCTTTAACCTTCTCACTGCTAAAAGCAACCCCAATTTTAAAATTTTTTTTTTCAAATAACTTTTATTCCATTTTATATTTTTTTCCCATTATCAGACTTCTGCTGATCTGCAGAAAACTGCCATACTTGTACATCGTCACATCTTAAACTTGTCTACATGAAACAATAGTGAGCGATATGTCACAGCTGGGATCTTTCACCCGTACGTGACAATGATTTTATTAATTATGCAATATGAAAGGGTTAAATTGATAGGCGGCATGAAAAACATTTGAAAAAACGTTGTATTAAAAATGAAGTTCTTTACCCAATAGTGATTTTATTACACAAGAGTGATCTCATTACCCAAGAGTGATCTCATTACACAAGAGTGATCTCATTCTAGGTGGCTTACCTGTTTCAGTCCTCTCTGGGTAAGAGCGGAACATTCTAAATACTTGGTGGCGCGAACTTTGTTGACCAGCTTCAGACCCTGCTCGCGTCGCATTGGCGACAGACCCTGAGCTAGCAGCTGACCAATCGTCTCCTTATTTTCGCGTAAATCGATTTTAGTACCTGTCCAAAAGTTAAAAAGAGAAAAAAATATTAAATAGTATTTTCGAGTAAATTGATTTTAGTATCGGTCAAAAAATAAAACTATCTATTTTTGGCGATTGAGTGATTGTTTTACATCACAGCAGGAATCTCTCACCCTTATGCGATGATTAATATTTTATTATTGAGAGTGAAAGGACATGCAGAAAATTATTTTGAAAATATTGATGCACTATGAGCGAATATATGGAGTTTAACGTCGCTGCAGGAATCTTTCACCCATTTGCGACGAATATTGATGCAGGCCTGAATCGTTCGCTATTATTTAATGATACCTCAGTGGATAAATAGAGGGGTAAGGAGGGAGTAAAAGGCGGACAATTTTCTTAGTGATCAACTACGTCCTTACCCACAAGAATCACCGGAGCGTCGGGACAATGGTGTTTTATTTCAGGGTTCCACTTCGTGGTGACATTCTCAAACGAGGAGGGACTCACCACACTAAAGCATATCAGGAAAACGTCCGTCTACAATGAGAGATTCAGACATATTATCAGCATGAAAAACTTGTCCAAATATTTCTTGCTATTCCCATGAAATACATTAGTCATTCAATATTCTGACAAAAATGTTACACATCATGGGAACATTATCCATTTTGAAAAATGTACTCCATTTATTTTAATGGCTTCAAAGAATTTTGTAATTGTGCAGAAGTATTCCCTTTTTTGTTTTGAGTAGCATAGGTAAAAGTTAAATTAGTTCTAATAACTTTTGTATCACAAATGTACAGTAATGATTGAGAATAGTCCAGTTTGGTATCGCCTGATCACATAGGAGCATTTCTTAATTGTTTTGAGGAGCATCGTAAATTAGCTGTCGGATATCGACATGGCATCATACAGCAGTTTTGACACGTGACACTTTATTATGACTACTGATATTGACAATATTACGCACCTGCAACAAAGGTAAACACGCTACATGCACTGATCAGTGATGCTGCAAAATACTTGCTTTTGAAACCAGGCCCAGAGATTATGAAACCTTTTTAAATACAAGCTCAAATTTTATATGGGAATTGTGAACCAAACAACGAGTTCAATTCAAATAAATTTATTTGCAATTTATTGCACGTAAGGCCACTAGTTGAAGAATCTTTGTTTTACATTGGATATGTAGATAGCAAAAAAGTTAGCTCTGTAGTTTTATTCCGACAAAAATCACCATTATTCTGACAAATACTTCATTTCTTTTAATTGGGGTTTTGAGTCGCTTTCAAGATTCTTTCTCTATGACAAATACTTCAAGAATGATTTCAAACTAAAAAAGTTTTCGTAATCTCTGGGCCAGGGTTAAAGGTAACTGCATACACACCTGAGGGTACGACAGCGGTCTTAGCCTGTCGTAATCTTCTTGACCAGCCGTATCCCATAGTCCTAAACTGACCGGCACACTATCCACCATCATGTTAGCCGTATAGTTGTCAAAGCTGAAAGCATCACCCTCCTAAGTTAGTGAGAGTTATTGTTTTACATCGCGGAGGGAATCTTTAATTGATTAATTGATCGATTGATTGATTAAATTAGTGCTTTATGTCGCAGCAGGAATATCTCACCCATAGGCGATGGAATATTTGATAATTATAATAACAGGGTTAGAAGTTCCCACTCGTCCGGTGGCGACCTTCTTTTGTTATGGGCGAGTATCTTTTTAGGAAATCGCTCTTCTTATTTGACTTACTAGCCCGTTGGCTTGTTTAAAGTTGTAAATTTTTGCACTAACTTCTAACCCTGTACTAACAATAATAATAATAATATGCACATTTACATTGCGTCAAATTCATACTCTAAACTTAAAGTGCTACATTATTACCCTGGTCAATGGATCTGTGTGCTATCTCAACTCCCTGAGGAGTATACAACCAAACTGCCATTCAAGGTGCTACAAGGTTATCATTCATATGCTCATGATTGCATCGGCAAAGGTAACCTTTGCAAACACTGATGTTGTTTGGCTCCGAAGTTTGTTCGTTTTGATTGGGGTTTAGAGTCGCTTTCTAGATTCTTTCACTAATATCACGACTTTCCAGTTTAGGACAGGAGGAAACCTGCAACATCTGTAGCACTGAATGTTGCAGTAAACCATGTATTGATTGATTGAATTAATGTTTAACATCGCGGCAGGAATATCTCACCCATAGGCGGCGACAGTAAACCATGTAAACCTGCGAGCACAGACCAAGGATGATATCTGCATTGCCACTCTACAGATAGCGTATCCTATCAATATAGTGTCAGAAATGTAACTTTCCCGGACCCCAGGACAGGATTTGAACCTTTGCCTCTAAAGTACAATGTTCTACCATTGCACGACCACCCACTCATACCATTAAATTATTATACTCACACTGTAGGCACATATTCTCCAGGGAAGCTGTCGGTCGTGTAGGAAATGAGCATGCACGTCTTCCCTACTGTTCCGTCGCCCACAACAACACATTTGATTGGTCGGCCTTGCGCCATGCTGACTAGGAGATCCGATCTCTCGCAATCAACAGATCAAGACTGGAAGAAGTGCACTGTTAACAAAATTTAAAAAAATAAAAATTCATATAAGAAATGGTACCCGAATCAACTTTAATTACGACCCTGTGAAGGCGAGTGGGTTCATGTATTCCATAATACATAAATTCATTCAGCTTTGACCATCGCATTACAATAAATAACCTGCCAGGGTTTAATCTGACACAGGATTCCTGCGTATTTGATGCTTAATGCATTGGACTAGCAGGGATCGAAGTTCCCACTCGCCCGGTGGCCCGATCCATTTCTTCTAATGTTAAAGGTATCCTACGGGCTAGTAAATATTTCAAGTTTTGTTATTTATATCATTATATTATTCAGGCGAGTATGTTTTAAAGTTAAGTTCTAACCCTAGACTACGTAGTAATAGTGTCCAACACTTGCTCAGGACTGTTTACCCCAAGTTTGTTTGGTCCTATAGTTAATTTTTCCTCTGAGAATCTAAGTTAGATGGCATTCCAACCCACCTTCCACATTGATGTTCTTATGAAGGCAAATCTTTCAACCCCAGAAAAATACTCAAAGTATTATTGGCCTCCCTTCCTATTTTTCTTGACAGTACATATGCATGCATGTAGCAGGGTTAGAAGTTTCAGATGTATGACGTTTCGCCCCTGAACGGTTACGCTCCCAGACATATTTTCGAAAGGCTTGTTCGCCCCAACATATGTTTTCGAAAAGGCCTGTTCACCCCCACCATATATTTTCAAAAGGCCTGTTCGCACCCCACAATATAGTTTTAAAAGGCCCGTTCGCCCCCACATTTTGCTTTCATTTACCTTATTATTTTTTATCAAAATTTGACGAGAGTCTCTATATTTGTAACCCGGTGTGGGATTAAATCTGTCCTATCAAATATGTCCCTCGGACTAATCAGATATTTGATAGGAGTGGGACAGGTTTGATAGGACATATTCGATACCACACCGGATCAATGGCCTAGACCCCATTTCCGACCATGCGACTAAAGGCTGAAGGGACCCGTCATATTTAGTGTAATATTGAAACAGCCATATTATAATAAAAGAAAAGTTGACTATAATGAACTAAATGTTGAATATAATGTAATACACTTAAAAATAGCTAACGACACGTGATGAAAGGCGTGGTGGATCAAACGCTCCCGATTGCGGTGGGGGCGAAATAAGTTTTAGAAAATAGACGGACCTTTTGAAATTATAGGATGGGGCGAACGGGACCTTCGAAAATAGTGGGGCGAACTGGTCCATGTATTGGGAACGAAATGCCGGGGGGAAATTGTTAAGGGGCGAAAAGGCTGGGGGGTAAAGGTTTAGGAGTGAAACGTCTGCCACCCGAAGTTTCCACTTGCCTGGCAGCCCAATCCATTTCTCCTTAATGTTATACAGTTAACAGGTTAAAGGTATCTTATGGGCTAGTGGAAATTTCATGTATCATTATTTATATTATTAATCGGGCGAGTATGCATTTTTATTCTAACCCTGCAAAATAGTACAGTAGTACACAACATAACCCAAGTGTCTCAAATTATACATAACGCATCTGATTGTATATGATAAAAAGTTTCTACGTATTATTACATAGCCTTCGTAGTGGGAGTGGTTTTATAAATATCAATTACGGGTGAGGCCAATTACTGATCGACTGATAATGATCAAGTAAATTACAGGTTTGAGTACACTGTCCTTCCGTCTCGATGTAACAGATATATAGTATGGGCAAACTACCATGCATAATCAAACAATAATAATATCCATAAATACAATAACAAATATGAAAACAAAGAAAGTTGATGAATATTTTGATAACATTTACAAGAAATACTTTCTCCATTTGAAAAATCTAATAAATTGTCATATCTCTAGGCTAAAATAGTGCTATTTTTTCTGCTATTTCGTGAAATATAAATCAACAACATGATGCGATAAAGGAATATTTTGACAGCTCTCTCGAATGCTGAAATATTGTCAGAATGAGTCAGAAATCGTGAACGTCATATCTATCACACAAAGGCGTACGTGGGTCTAGTGTTTTGCTCTGCGGCGTGATTTGACTAAAGTATATTCATAAATACGCACCTGATATTCTAAAATATAACTGCTTCAAATATAAGCGGTCAAAATGGTCATTATAAACTCGAAAACATGCACCGAAACAAAGTCATTTCAGTCCACATTTCCTATATCGCCGCCATATTTAATGAGCATTTAGGTAACCATAAATAGAATCCAATCAAAACTATCGTTTCAACAGTCCGGATGGTCTCCCTTACCTTCCGTGCGCTTCGGGCACCTGCGGAAAGAGGCGTAAAAGCACGAATGGCTAAAAGGTCACGAGGTCATCACAAACATGGCGGACGTTATTCTTATGGTTTCCGCATTATCGGCGTGTTGAGACATAAAGGGGTTGTATGGACTAAAATCGATACCCTACAAGCTGGTGCATTCGTCGACTTTTGCTTTAATACACACATAATGTCATAACTTTTATAAACAAGCATGAAATGTTGGAAAACTGTGTTGACTGGCCTTGTTTTGGGGACGGTTGTCTCTGTAGTTTTTCTGGGTTACTTTTGTTTTGATTCACGCTGCGCTTTAACTCACCAGGGTGTAACTCCGTCTTATAGAAACGACGTCGAGGCGTACAAGTTAGGACTGGTAAGCAGACACACTTTCCAAGACAACGAACTTAAACAAGATATTGATGTGAACTTGGATGAAGAGGACGTGTTTGTTTTCCTACACATTCAGAAAACTGGTGGAACAACATTCGGTCAACATTTGGTTGACGATTTAGACGTGGACCCACCTTGCTTCTGTTATAGAAGAAAAAAGAAGCACTGTGATTGTTTAACGAAGAAGCGTAAAATATGGTTGTTCAGTCGGTTTTCAACGGGTTGGTCATGTGGTCTGCATGCCGATTGGACAGAATTAAGGGCATGTGTGGATGCAACAATGAATAAGAAAGAAAAAGCGAGACGAAAGAGACGGTTAGTGAATATTAGGCTGGTTATTTGTTCATATAATAATAAGCAATAAATAAATCAAACCATTTGGTAAGTTGACATGTGCCAGGATTGTTTAAACGAATATCCGCACAACCAATTTTATTTCATCCCCACAATATTATTGAGGCCTTGCACGGAACAATTGTTTCATTGCCGACGCCATGCCGGGTGGCAGACGACATGGCGTGTAACGTTG
>JAVCKZ010048127.1:0-18637 GCA_034780755.1 Lepetodrilus elevatus
TCATGAATCTATCCAATAACGAGGATAATATAATCGAAAACGCCCAATTAGTCTAGCCGCCGGAAGTAATTGCAACGAGTTTGCCGGGTTGGCCCGGGCAAGACAAAAGAAGTGCCACTATTGTCTTTCTCATGCACGTGTGTGTGTGTGTGTGTGTGTATGTGTGTGTGTTGTGTGTGTGTGTGTGTGTGTGTGTGTGTGTGTGTGTGTGTGTGTGTGTGTGTGTGTGTGTGCGCCTGCGCGCGCTCGTGCATACCCAATAACACGAATCTGCTACCTACATAGACATTTTCTTTATCGTAATTATCATGGTTCATTCCTATACCAGTTTCGCCATGTGTTACTTGCTATCCTATAAATAAGTTCTTCTCGGTTTATTTCAAGTTTGTTTAAAGCAAGGGTATGTCTTAATATTTGCTTGTTTGTTTTCCCATATTTTAGCAGTTTTAATCTGATAAATATTTCGCGTATTTTTTTCGATGTCGTAGATCATCATCCCACTAAGTTAAACTGTAACTTTCAGACATTTGCCATGGAAACTGATTAAATATATCTGATCTTTGGTCACACACATGTGTAAATGTCAAGAACAGCATATATATGTCTAACACATTATGACATTATACCCAAAATGTTTATACGTCAAATTGCACAATTTATTTAGAAGTTATACGCAGTGAAGTCTATCAATATTACCCACATGGTAGAATAAGCTCAATTTCGAAATATAATGTTTCTATTTGATAAACATAGAGCTAGCACGTGGTAAAAAGGCCAATTTTAATGACCGACATTATACGCGAAGTGCCGTTTATGTGTAAGATATATTTCCATACACCTGTTGTCGATGTCACGTGACAAAACCCCATACGGTATTCCTACCACTTAGCACAAATATTGTGCTAAATCGTGCTCTCTGGGTTAAACTGACATAAACAACACTCCCCTCAACACCGATTACGATGCATGATACAGAAATGTATTTCTTCCAATGCAATAAATCACACTTTTCACGACTAATTAAGAAATATGATAAGATAAAGCCACCACTTTGTATGGGGCGTCATGGCGTCATTAGCTTAAAGTGATGTTAAGAACATGGTGCACCATTTACCTCAATCTGTTTTATTACGTGTAACTGCGTTCAAAAGTGAGTAATACACGGCGCTTACGAGTTCCGTTGACGGTTATAGTTCAGATGTGTGCAATACATGTCGCTTATTGGTTTTGATGATGCTTGTAAACCATGTTGCTCCAAAAGATGGATGTTGCTTGCCTTGTTCTGTTTACACAGGGACACATTTATAATGAGTTCATTTCATTAATTCAATGTTAACTTTTAATTTGTTGATACAACTTTGACATCTACATGCTTCTGACACTAAACTTCACGTACTACGTGTAAGATCTTCACTTTTAAAGTCAATGTGTTCCATACTGCATATTGCATATGTGTTATTCTTTAAGTTAATATACGATATACTCCTCCAAAAATGTTAAGGATCGGTATTTGCTTTGCACATAACCACAAAACCACAACAAATGAAATGATTAAATTTGGTTTCATCTATAGTTGTTTTACATTAATCGTTTGAGATTGTGGTTATATGTATAACATTACCCGTGAAACTAAAAATAAACAGTCTTTATCTTTACATAAAAAAAATCTAAGAAAATATATACATGATCCTTAACCTTTTGGGATGAGTATAAGCTGTACATTATACATGTATTTAGTTGGCTACTAATGTTTCTGAAAATGTGTATGTTTGTAAAATATGTGCGAATGTGTGCATGTGTGTATGTGCGTGTGTGTTTGTGTGTATGTGTGTGTATGTGTGTGTGTGTGTGTGTTTGTGTGTATGTTTGTGTATATTTGTGTATGTGTATGTGTGTGTATAGTTGTGTATGTGTGTGCATGTGTGTGTATGTGCATGTGTGTGTATGTGTTTGTGCATGTGTGTGTATGTGCATGTGTGTGTATATGTATGTGTATATATGCATGTGCGTGTGTGAGTGCGCGTGTGTGCGCGCGTATTAATAGTATGATAGTATATGTTGGTGGATGATGGCCATATTATTTTAATAAAACTATTTGTATATACTATTATAACAGTGTCTCATAGCTCAATATGGCTTGAACATGCAATCTATTATTATTATTATATTTTTATTATTATTATTATTATTATTATTATTATTATTATTATTATTATTATTATTATTGGATTGATTCCATATACACAAAGAAATACATTTCAAAGTATTTACTTTCATGTATTCATCGACTCTATACGACATCACTGTCAGTGCCAGTGCAGTCCAAAGACCTCCGTAAGATGTTTCAGTGGCGACTAATATAAACTACTGCCAATAATTGATGTAAGAAAGACATTTGTGCATAGACATTGAAGAAATCACTTACCACAGTAAAGTTTCTGAATAGAGCTTATTTCTTCTAACCCCTCTTACCACTCGCCAAAGGAACTCCATAGTCTGAAACTTCAATAACCATTTATTTGTTAGAACCGATTTGGACGTCGATTGGTCTTCATGCTTGTAACCAATGTTAGAAGAGTTTTAACTGTGTCACATTCCAAGATTTGCACTCCGCCGGTCATGAAAAAAGACCATTTAACCCCCCGAAGACGACACTTCGCAAAGTTCAATAAATCAGAATAAGACCCTTAACATCTTAACTGAGTGGTCAAAGTGATAGCTTTAATCGTCAAATAAGAAAACTTCTGTCAACACGAGCGGTGAAATTGCCACTTTTCTTTTGGAGACGCATTAACTTGGCGTATGTAGACAGGCCAAGTAGTCGTAGTGATCAGAGTTTTCCAAAGTCGCTTCCAAATGGATTTCCTTGATCAAGGCTCAATTAGAAGAAGAGGGAGTGGAAGCGAGGTTCCGATGTCTCACTCAACTGGAATCGCAGCGGAAAATCTCGCAAGGTTGGTCTTAATGATCGGAGGACGGAGATAGAGACTGAGAGAGGGACAGACAGTGTACAAAGGGAACTATTCAATAAGGTTCTGTCTTGCGAGAACTGTACGAAGCGATCAGCCGCTATACTATAGCTAGGGGTCGAGGCCATTTTTTTCCCAAACCTCCTTTACGCTCGTTTATTATCACTATACTCTGATTCATTAACCCATTATTCCTGACACTTGGCTGCTCGATAAGAAGATATCTTCGATTTCTCCACTCACCGAACCGGATCAGTTCGTCCCTGTAAATTGCCGTTCACCATAGACAGGACAGGCATCGCTCCAGAGTAATGAACACATGCAACTTTCATTCAAATATACCTCAGTTATGCCCCTTGGTGCCAAACAAATCTGCAAATAACCTAAAATCCAGAACACGACATACCTCAAATAGTTACGAAATTATCTTCATGTGATTTGGTGATTTCGCAGGCATTTGGTAGAAGAGGAATAAATTACACCTCGTTGATGGGTTTTGATATGGATATTAGAAACAGGTAGTGTTTTGTACGGTATTATCCAGGTTATTTAAAGGGATTGATCGGTTCATGGACTCTACGAGTTCTAATGATTCGTGATCAAAGGTAGCTCTTAGAGAGGAAAATCTCACAGTGTTTCTAGCATAGACCGCCACTAATGAAGAACAGTTAAGTAATTGCGCTTGATTGGCTAGCTAAACATCTAACGCCGCCAGAACGTAACTTAGAGCCGACGTCAAAACATATGCCCAGGGCTGGGAGAACAGCTTACAGCCATTTGTGTTTTTACAAAACATAGACGAGAATTATTGCCGAAACGCACCAATGCCCCGTTAAGTAGGCAGTTAGCAAAAACGAACTGAGCACATTATTTCTTCACCATCTTTTGAATAAACACAGCGTCGTACTTATTACGCGTTATACAAGGTTCTGCGGCCACGTGCCAGAACGTGCGCCATGTTTAGCAAGTCACCGGGCCGTGGTCTGCGCGATTTTTTAAAGTCTCGCAAACGGTGAACAATTGGACGCGGTTTATTGCATTATTACGTCGTAAATACCCTTCATTATGATTTGATGTGCGTTTATTACCGATCTAGTTTGTCATCGTTATGTCATAAAATATAGTCATATTTATGAAGGATGGTTCTATGCTGTGTTGACCGAAACACCATATGATGTAGGCCTAAAGTGTTGTAATACTAGGACTAAACACGGACAGGCTTCTGTGCCATCATGACTTTGCACTGGGAGATTCATTGCATAAATATGACACACTTGAGTGGTTTGATGTTATTTCGGACAATCAAATTGCGCGACAAACTGGATTTCATTGAAGTTCCAGTTTGACAGCTGGCTAGAGCCAAGACCCATTGCAATTAAGAGATCAGATTAGATCATTATTAATATTAAATCATTAACTTTTGCTGTGGATATTTAATGGTTTTTACTGAAGGATTACATAAATAGACGGTCCCGAGTTCAAAATCACATCTGCGGTAAATCACGTTATGCACAATAAGACGAGGTGTCCGTCGTCTACGTCACATGCACCTGCGAGGCGGAAGTCACGTGACCACATGTTGTCACGTGACTACATCGTAGGGGTCAGGAAAACCATTATCATCAAATTCGCATGCACTTTTATTCTGTGTAAAATGTGCAGCTTAGATTTGAAATCAATGAATGTTTAGCTTGAATCTTTATATTAATACATTTAACGTATGTTATGGTCCTGGTAAGTACTGTGCCTCTAAATCAAGTAAAAATACACTAAGACGATTTATAACGTAAGATTAGATACATTTTCATGAGGTTTTTATAACAGAAAGGTGTATATCTTACTAAGCCAGTAATTATGTAGGCCTATAGTATGTACATATACTTAAAGCCGTTAATATTTTCCTTTCACTATTATGACTAAAAGTGTGAGAATGGATGCGCAATAATTGCAGTTACTTCTTTCTTACGTTTTCCACGTGATTTGTTTCCAGAATATTTCCCACTGATTTATCAAAATGATATGTGGATTGTAGTAATTATTGGATAATGCTTTTAAATGTTTGCTTTCTAACGTAGGCCCTATTTATCATTACATTTCACTACTAACGGACGAAACTGGCTCGGTATGCGCAGCAAGGGAAGGAGATCCAAATTACAACAACAAAAACGGATAAACTAATTACTGTAATAGCGAGGACAGTTGTGTAGAAGGAGCATTGAGTGTGGTATTAACATGCCTCCGTGATTAACTAGCAGATCGACGAGCATGCGCAAGCCTGCTTCGCGGCTATCAACTACTGCATCATCCGTGGTTCTCAACCCATTAATTACCGTAAGAGATGTCATCATCACCTAAACAGCGTCGTCCATTTTGCACTTCATCAGGATGAGGAAGAAAATGCGTGAAGAAAGAAAACTATAGAAACCAAGAGAATCCATACAGAGTAGAACAGGGGGCTGGACGACTAGCTCGTTCTTATACGTTGTAGGACATTTGAATGTCTGAATATGCCGTCAGATAATACATACATAGTCCTTATATGGAACAATTATAATGCACATGGTTGTGTTTGTGGCTAAAATGCAATCGGATTCGAATCAGATCCGAAATAGACGCTCATGATACAGTCAACTCTATGTCTGTCGAACATCAGGGGATACAAATATATATATAATACAGTAAAGTATTGTATACGTATTAACTCAATATAACCACAATTAAATCTTAGTTCGTTTCCGGGCTCCTGTTGTAGATCTAGAGTAGCTGAAACGAATCCTGATTTAATATCAACTAGATTGTATTGAACTGGACGGAACGGAAGATATTTATCCTTCGATTACTTGGGAACTATGGCATAACTACCTATTCATTCCCTGCCCTGGTTTCAAACGTGACAAATCATCTAACAGTGGCCATCATTCGGACAATCATTCCAAGACCCCTCCTGGCAATTCAGTGTTGTAGATTGACCACGTCTGGGCCTAATGTTCAGTATATTATCGTACATCGATTCACGCAAACTTAATTTGAACTATAAACCCACCGTTTAACCACTAGGCGGACACTGTAGATGGATATTGCCTCGTATGAATCGCCTTGCACCATGAACCTCTGTGGCTGTGTCGCAAGTCTTCATTGCCCTGTTCTTTATTGAGCTCCGAGACTGACGAAATTAGCTTGTAGTTTCCTTTGAAAACAACCCGTTAAAGTACTGGTCATACATCTGCGGTGTCTGGGGTTGATGAGATACTTGTAAATAATAATATCGAGATACATGTATACCTATGTGGAAAAGATTGTGATATATTATAATATATGTATGTATGTGTGTAATGTTAAATAATTGGGGGCACACATTTTTAAATAACTAAACAATTCAGACGTATCATCCTCGAATATGGATGATTCCAATGGAGATATCTTGTTGGTTATTGGCATAGTATGAGCTAGATGACCCTTACTACTACTACTACTACTACTACTACTACTACTACTACTACTACTACTACTGACGTTGGGCGCCATTGAAGCAGAGGATCATGCCGATCACCCTGGGATTCGAACCCGAGTTGCTTGATTGCGAGTCCAACACTCTACCGAATGAGCCAAAGGGGGAACCCCACTGGCCAAGACCAGTAGGAGAATTTTATATCACACCCGGCTATATTACTACTACTACTACTACTACTACTACTACTACACTGCTGCTGCTTCTGCTACTGCTTCTGCTACTACTACTGCTACTACTACTACTACTACTACTACTACTAGATGCGCTGTCTGTACTGTGGCAATACAGTTAGCATAATTGGTCTGTCAGTACCTGTCCAGCCGGTGGACGCAGGTTTACTGCAACGTCCAGCCCCACGGATGTTACACCTGCATTGCAACTATGGCAGCTGTTAATACTACATGTACTTGATACTGGTGCTGTTACTGTTGCTGCTGCTCCTACTGCATATGGCATATGGATGCTTCATAGACAACGGCAAGATGTCAACTTAATAATTACCCGAGGCTGCTAATCCTAATTACCTAATTACATTATCCATTGATGTTATTAATAAACCGTCAGTATTTACGTACGTGTTTAATGACAAGTTTCATGATAGATACTATAATTCAACTCTAATTATAAGTTCTATAAACAGTAATAAGTTGCCAAAACTAATACTTAAAGTATTAATATTTAAATTATGTTTTTACATATAGAGATGCAAAAAAACACCAACATTTGGAAGAACAATTTACATGTACTAGTATATTAAGGTTAATTCCGATTTAATTGAATATCGGCAAGTTAATGGTTATGAATTCTTACGGTATGCTTTCTACGTTGCTTATTGTTATGCGGCATACCTTTGTATAGGTGCTTCGCAGTGTCAATGGTCTCATTTTATCTCTGGTGAATACAGGCTCTAAATATCAATCGCTTCCGGTTTATTTGGTTGAGCCCGGTTCAATGTTATAGTACAAGACGGGTACAACATGTTCGGTAATCGATCAAACTATTACAGGAGAAAAAGTACGGGGCCTCATGGTACACCTTTATCGATGACCTGCAAATCAATCGATAGGAAACAGAGGAATCAAATAGTGAATATTTTGAATGGAGATTTATTGACCTCGAGAGGTATTGACCTCGACGTCTTCGCCGAGATTGCAAGAGAATGCCAGTGATAATGGCTCCTGGATAACAGTGACATTTATATCTGGTGGCTGGTATAATCCTTGGTGTAGGAATAGAGGATGACCGCTATAATGTCGTCTGTGCTCAGGTGTCATTAACATTTAAATAAACACAATATGTCAATGACACATTAGATTAGATTTGTGAGGTGGTTGTCCGCAGTATTGTTTATAGTATATATGCGGATGTCATGTCCAGTAAAACTATGGTTGTTTTACAATGCATTCTGACACATTAACATAGAATGTCCATAGTTCGGCACATATACCATCATGTGACACATCTTTAAAAAGTCACGAAAACACTAAATGAAAAACATGTTGGGACACTTTAACTGAACAAACATGGTGTCATGGAAACGAGGTAAATGTCAGTGACTTTCAAAGCAATGTCTGTGTCTGTTAAAGTCACAATGCCTACAACTGACAACACAATGATGAAGGTATGAGAGTCAGAATATCACTTCACGAAAATCACATTTGAATACAAATCATCATTTCCTGTCACGTATACGTTATTCACTGACAACATGACATTTCGTTGTGTACCATAATTTGGAGAACAGTTTTGGTGGCTTGTCACTGATTGGCTGAAGATATTATGGCTGGGACTGAACTTATGTCTTCAGGAACAATGTCGGGTTTTATGTCTACACGGTTATCTGTCTCAGTTTTTATTGTCTCATCTTCCGATGCTGAAACTGCGAGATTTAAAACACACGGCTGTCCATCTGCACTGGAAACGGAAGTGTCAACCAAATTTTGCACGCGGGAATCTATGACGTCAGAGGCCGGTAGCGAATCAGATTCAGTTTTAGTTAGGCGGTCCCCTTCTTGTATTTCGTCGTGCACACCGCTGCCTTTCTTACACTTCATGTTCTTCAGCAAATTCTTCTCTGCGGTGAGTTTATGTTCCGCCGCTTCAGCACTTGAAATGTTTTCTTGTTTCTTCCATTTTGTTCTCCGGTTTTGGAACCAAATCTTCACCTGCAGAGAAAGAAATATTTGGTTAGACAGTGCCGCGCAGTTTTATAAACACAAGAGAAGATGGGAGAAAACACATAGCAGTCTTAGCAACATCTTACAAACGATACAGCCTCACACTGTATTAACAAAACAGGTTTCTTTTTGTAGAAGTGCACATATGACATTGACACCCAACGTGAAAAGCTATTAGCAAGTCATCATGGGCCACAAGTAAAAACACCATATGGCTACCATACTGTTTTGGAAACCACACAAATTGACAAGCTCTCCCGGGGGTTGCAATGTTCGTCTTCTAAAAACATCAATCGTGTGCCTCGTGTAATTGACTTTAAACATATTTAAGTGTGTTATTTGATAACGTGATGAAAAGTATTTAAAGCAAGTTACAAGAGGGACATTTCTTTACATAATCAAAATAATTAGAAAATCGATGTCGGGAGATATTATGTCGAATCCATGGAATTGGCATATAGATTATGTATCCAATTAAATAACAAATTGTTATCAAATGTTCAAATTGATATTTATAATAAATGGCATGAGTGTCAGGGTATTTCAATAAGTGTGTGGCCATCTTCACTTATACAAGGAAATAATGTACATATCATGCTTGTATTAGCAACGTATTTTTTTCATGATTTGAATATTACGATATTGTTAACAGTGTATTAAATAATTACCGAATGCATATGAACGTTGATATGTATACGTGTACAACTGAATAGATCACACATCCGTAAAATACTAATATTGATACAATCATGTATTATTCATGTGTGGTTATATTAAAATATGATAATGTTCCGTCACATTGATATGAACAGAGCAGCTAATTGTCATAGCCCTTGAGGCTCCTTTTGCATACTTCTTGTGACATCGGAATGTTTTCCTAAAATATTTGTGTCAAAGTCCAGAGAACTATACATTACATGTTTATATCCTCATTTAGCGTTAATCAGATTAGCGTAATTAATCTCGCTAGAACCGTAGCTGTGAGGGACCACGTGGATTTATTATGGCATTGACAATGACTGCTCCCTCGAGACCACGTGATACCAGTCCCGTAGTGAATATCCATCTGGTAGTAGAAATGTCAAGGCTTGATGGCCCTGTCTTAAATGTTTTATCAAATTGAAATCTCAAAACGCGTGTCGAAAATTGTAGCCCAAGGCGATTGAGTCCATCGTCATTAATCTATTTCATTGTTTAAATGATGACTGAACAAATGTAATTAATGATGTGTCTCCTTTTTAGCTGACGTATGTTGTAACTTTAATATTTTATACCGTAATTTAAGCCTCAATTGCCTTAAAGAGCAATGATAATTATATTGGAGAAACGTTCTTTCCAGACATTCTCGTTTAGCAAAATGGCTTACGAAATAAATACAGCAATCGTCATGCAAAATAACGAGTTATTTAATTTGAATATCTGGTAATATTAATCATAATGTATGTATGTATTACTATTAAATAAATAAATATTACTTTAATGTAGTCATCTTATTTTATTTATACATAATCATTACGTTATCATAGTTATACTTTATCATATTATTTATACTTTATCCATGTTTTATCATTAACATATTATAAGACTGTTAGTGCATCTCGCTAGGTACTGCCTGGTAAAAGCGTTATCGTGTATACTGTTATACTTTCTAAGAAAGTTGTAACTGGTGAATGTTGAAATTGAAATACTTTATATCACTATGTAAGGAAATAGGTGTGCGTGTATATTCTGTTTGAAAACGAAATCAAATGTTTTAAAATAAAGTTGAATGACTGATTATTTACGGCATAGTCGATCAGTTACCACTTCAAATGTTGATTTAGATATTTATTGCTTAACTTATTCATATTGGATAAGTATGTACTAATTCATGATAAATATTCCAATTGGCCAGTGTGTTGATATGTGCCTTGTATGTGGAATAGTTATTATTGTTATAACACTTTGTTTTTCTGCTATATTGTTGTAGCATATAACAGAGAGGTTTTCGAATAATTTATAGTAAAATAATATAATTTATTGTCCAATGTTATAGTCACTAACCTGCGTCTCCGTGACATTAAGTAGTGTAGCCATCTCCGCCCTCTCCGCGGAGGATAAGTACTTTTTCTGCTCAAACTGCTTCTCCAACTCAAATATCTGACGACCAGTAAATGTTGTCCTTGCTTTCTTCTTCTTCTGAGACGACCCATCTCCCTTCTCGTCGCTCTCATCGCCTGACTTCTTCCTCTTCTCTCCCTGTGATCCGTCGTCTGGAAGATAGTATGACGTATACATAAACAATGTGTCATTTGTATACTACAACTACTACTACTACCACTACCAAAACCACTACTAATACTAATACTAATACTAATACTAATACTAATACATGTACTAATACATGTACTAATACTAATACTAATACTAATACTAATACATGTACTAATACTAATACTAATACATGTACTAATACTAATACTAATACTAATAATATGAAGACGAAGAAAAGAAGAAGAAGGAAGAAGATGAAAAGAATGATGATAGAAGAAGGAGAAGAAGAAGAAGAAGAAGTAGAAGAAGGAGAAGAAGAAGAAAAAGTAGTAGAAGAAAAAAAAAGAAGAAGAGTTTATTCAAAATGTGACGTGTATATACAAATAAATTGCATATTCAATCACCCAGCCAAATTAGCTCATGAGACACTACAAATAGTAATATAATAATGTGCACATTCAGGCCTATTATTGCGTCAAACCATCAGTGAATCAGTGTGCTCTCAATTTCCTTCTCAACTCCATGAGGAGTATACAACTGCTGCCTTTCAAGGTGCTAGGTATTCATTGAGATACTAACATTCAATACGGTATTACATTGTACTAAATTTGTTATTAATGAACTTAGATGCAATTATGAAGTATTTTAGCGCCAGATTATCGTAATCGTCACAGTATTAAAAACATGTTTGTCAAGGTTCGCTATTCACCTTTGATATTAACCTACAGACCCTCTCTCTCGCAAGAAAGCATCTGTTTAGTATGGCCGATGTATTTAGTAAGACAATATTGACTGTGTGTGTATATATGCGGTAATACTAAGCGGTGCCAAAGACAGTGTTTGCCTCTCACGACTGTGTTAACCTGTGTGCGTCCAGCCTTATCATTCTTCACTCTACTAAATGTATCTACGACGTAGACTACGTTTTTAAAAGACACATTGTAATTTAGCCATAGCCACCAATCCGTTCATTTCATTATGTAAATCTACTGGGCAGACTGAAGAAAGCAGGAATATCAGTTTTGTTACGTATTCTATAATTGTTGGCATTCTATTTTCTCTACAGTATACTAGTATGTTATCAATATTATCACTTATAATATCGAAGTTTAAATCTTGAACTTATAGAGTATAATATTACTTCATATTAAGTTCCAGATAATATACCAGCTATTTGATAAATTGTGTTTTAAAAAATGAATGTCCACTAAAATGCTTACTTCCTAACTTTCTAACTTCCTAACTTTCGCAATTAATATTTAATATAATTATCCACTCGTGAACTGTAATGTATACAGGTCGTGGTATAGTTTGTACTTTTTAATATATGTATATTTATATTTCTTAACGTCGAATAGACATTAGCCGTTGGAAATATTTATATTACAATAAACAAACTAATTGCATTTAGAGATACCCATTGAAACTTAGTCAAATAAAACCAAAATCAAATATTTACTCTATATAAACTTCCCCCAATTGATCTATTAAGTAAATAATTTACACCGAATAAACTTACAGATTTGTTACACTTGAATCAATTTACCACACAAATAGCGTTAAAATCAATGAATCTTGACAATGGAGATGACAGAGGGTACTTGGAACCCTTGGAATAACCCCGCGTAAATTTATATATTTGTAAACAGAAAAGGGCGCTAATAATAAGGTATCGGTAACTCCCGGGTGTCCGTGGAGGCTAATAGTTTAGCTCATAGATCTCCTTCTACTATTGTGCTCGGTGCGGAAGTATTGTCCTTGGTGCGGACCTATTGTCCTCGGCGCGGCGATATTGTTGTGGAACAAACGACGTCTACTACGGACAAAGACCATCGAGTCAATCAGTGTCACAGCGATTAACGACGGTTGTGCATAGCAATTAACATCAATTAACGCCATCGTATTATTCCCGCATCTCCCTAATCATTGTACGGAGCTCTGTAAATGCCAAAGGCGAGGGACAAAAACTAGATAAAGGGGTATTCGGGAGAAGAGGTTGACTTTTTTCTTCTTCTTTTTTCGCTTCACGGCAGTAAATGTGTCAGGCTGTATAATTGTTCTCGGACAGGCGATGAATTACAGCTGGCCAGCTAATACGATTGTTGTTGTCATAGAGGTATTGACCGGCTAATCCGGAGGAAATGACAATTAACTCCTGAGCTTACTGGGGTTAAGTGACTGTCTGGCTAATGTGTATTTGTAACCTGTGGGGTTAAGTAGAATTAAGATTTTACGGCTCCAGGGCTTCTACTAGTATGCAAGAAATGTTAAGAATTTTATATTTATTTTTTAAATTAAAAATGTTATATGATTTAATAGCTCACTTAGTAACTATACAACCAATTCAATACGTTAATTGACTTGTTCTTAGTGAAACTAGAATGTATCAAACTGTCGAAGCTTATTAACACCACGCGAACTATGAATGACATTTCCTTTGTAAGTATTGTAAAATGAGTCCTGGTTAGCATTATTAGTCAGGCAATAGTTTACATAACGATGCACAGTCCCTAGTATTAGGTAATGGCCTACCGTGTGAATGTCTGGCATTATAACTGGAGAGATAGTATACAGTAAATTGCACGTTCATGATCTGTGCAGTATCGTGCTCCGAAATAACACCAAATGTACATGCTCTTAAACACCCTTAAACATATATCTTGTGGATGTTTTACGTGTATCGGTGTGTATGTGTTGCCGTGTCAGATTTGCTTAGAAGATGTACCATTTGAAACATAAAACGTGTCCATGTGCATGTATATCTAGAACCTAGGCCCTAGCTACACCTAAAATAGAACATCACGCGGACGGTTAATGCAATAATGTAAAATCATTACATTCTATAATAATTAACTGTTATATTAATCACTAGTAAACTGTTGTGTGTGACGTTAACGGTAACCTCGGTAACATTATTTGAAACGTATACGCGGAAACGTGGATTAATTTATTTTTAAAATTACCAGACTCCTTTTGGTGTAGGTTTTTCCAATATAATTCGCAATAAACTACGCCTGTTGTCGTCGTAATGCCCACCCATCGTCCGCGAGGATGATTAAAATCCCTTTTGGATATGGTTCATGCGATAACAAACATTACAGTTGTATTTATCACACGCACGTGTCGCGAATGCTGTCAGTTATGCTAGTGACACTTCTAACAAGGCGGTGTAGAGTTCCAGATGTGCACCTGTGTTATTATGTCACACACGTTGGAAAACTTAATAATATATTCGCAAAATTTGTTATTGCTCATCTCAAACAAACCAATATGACGAATTGTAAAAAAAATAAATGTTTAAGATATGAAAACATATATAAATAGATGGGATATAGTTAATAGTATCTTAATGGTGTGTATAGTATACTTTCAAACTGTAATGCAATTAAAAACTTTGAAGTTAGTTCCAATGAAGAAATATGTCAAGATTCGTGTTCATCTATTAATAATTATCCACCTCTTTAAATCCTTTGACTATTGAAGTATAAACTATCGGATTCAGTAATGATCAGTATACTATATCAAAGAGTCTAAAAGTTCCAGTTAGAAGTTCCTTACCAGTTTTAGGAGAACATGAAAGTCGGTCGCCAGAGTCGCTCTTATGTCGCCCCTCGTCGTCGCTGTCGGTGCTGCGGTAGTTGTTGGGGCTGAGGGTGTGGCAGGAGCCATGGTCACTGGGCGACCCCCGGGACTGACCCCACGGGCTGGAGTTGCCACCCCTCCCGTCCCTGATGCCGAGGATGTCGGAGATGTAGAAGGAGGTGGGCTGTCGGGGTTGCTTCTCGTAGATATGCGGGTGCCAGGTGCTCGGGGTGGTGTACAGCTTGCTACCATTGAACACCACGGGGTAGGAGTTGAGAGGGGGTCGTGATTCCATGGTGCAGTACATGACGAGACTCCTTCAGAACAGTTCCACGTCCTTGCATCTAAATACGACCCCGGCTTTTACCAATGTTCCTGACTCCCGACTCGAACGTCAACACCAAAACAAAGTTTCCTTCTCAAATGTTTTGAGACAATCTTCTCGAATCCACTTGTGAAGAGACCCGGTAGTAATTTAAACGGTGTCTGTTTCTCTAATGTTGACTTGATTGGTAAATGGAGCCGGATGTCACGTGGTCATACTCCCAGCGAAACTGTCAGCATGGATTTCCAATATGAAGAAAACAATTAGATAATGAGCGGTCTTTAAGCCGCCTTCTGGAAGAAACTCCACGTAAATGATAAATAAACGGTTTGGGTTTGAGGGTAAGTAGAGAGTGGGAGATACACGAGGAATCAAAGCTCCGCCCTCTTTGAACTAATCCGCACAGCTATCCCACGTGCTCCTCACGACGTTCTGTTTCCGGGTTATTGCGCAATTAGCGAGTGTTTAGAGCTTGGCAATCAGCTGATCATCTATTGTCTGTGGCAGGAGTGTGGTAATTACCGCTAATGACAATAGCGGCCAGGAACAATACGTTATTGCCGTCGATATCTCCGTCGCTAATGAGTCAGGTAGATCACCTGTCAAGAGCACTCGTCTTCCCGTCAATTGATCGTAAAACTTGTAAATTCCAATTTGGTTCGGGTGTTAATAGCTAAGTTATGAAATCATCACGTTGCCTACCAAATGTCTATTTCAATCCCTTGGGCTTGTTATTGGTACCGATTACCGACCAAGTGTGACAGTTATTCATATAAGTTGTATAATTCCTCGTCACGTTTATAGCATAAGTCTCTTAGACCGTGGCAGCAACTGTCGTATGAAGTGCCACGAACCTTATCCCAGTTGTGCAGTGCTTAGACCGGTACTATTCTCCACACGAATTCTTCCTTCCTAACTAGTCCTCAATGTCCCAAGCGTCTGTTAGTCCATGTGAGCAAGATGGGGGCCAGAAAAGAAATGATAAGAATATCATGTGACGAGCTCTCTCTCTCTCTCTCTATCCCTCCCCCTCTCTAGAGATTTTTTTCTTACCCGTCGATTTCTGAGATTGCTCTTCAATTTGGCAGGAATTATTTGTCTCTGTGAAGAGATCAATGTAACGATTGGTAGAATAATAGCAGAACTGAAAGCCCCATATCGTGCGGTGTATAAATCTATTAGTGATTAAATGAAGCCGAAACAGAGAGCAGGCTAATATTAAGGAGAGTCCTCTATCAATCGGTCCCGGCGAACGCTAATAGGCGCGGGGCCAAAGAGGGGCAGGAGCTCCGTGGTCCCTCCCCGCGATTTGTAGAGAAGCCTGTGTCACTCGGAAAAATTAATGACTCTCCTTGGGTCGCGATAAGCAAATATTGGTAGTCGGGATGTCAAGAGGGCTTTGGGACGTCTTGACAGTGAGAATATTGGTATCATTAAACTGGAGAAGAAGGCTCCCCGCAAGTCGAGTGATGAAAACGATATGCGGGCTGGTCTCTACCGACGGAGACCTCTTATCCAATTGAACACGCGGCTCGTATTTCAGAAGTGTGTAACCTTGTAGATACATACAGCAATGATCTGCTCGTCGATTCCAGGCGTGCAGCTTGCCAATAACGCTATTTATGATTCTCGCCTCTGTTTAAATACCAATTTCTGCGTTTGTTGCCAATTGTTTGGACAGTGTTGACGGAGGAGCGCCAGTGATGCTAATCGTTCGCCGGCGTCGTAAAAATTGAGTTTCGCTGCCTAAATAGCGTCATATGAGATTGGAGATCCCCGGAGATTTCGGAGACAATTCTAGCAGTCTTGGCCTGTCAAATGAACTGGCAATCAAAATATATTCACGGCAATAGACAGATCAAGGCAAATCGTTAAACAGGATTTAAACGTTCTGCATCAGGATTCATATAACAAAGAAGACAGATATATAACGTTATTTCGGAACCTCCGACAGGATCGATTCCGATTAACATTTCACTATTGCTTGTTCACTACTGAAAGTTTATTAATAATAATACTAGTAGTAGTAGTAGTAGTAGTAGTAGTAGTGGTAGTAGTAGTAGTAGTAGGTAGTAGTAGTATTTGTATTATTAATACTATTATTAGTAGTATTAAATAGATAGACAGATAGATGGATAAACACGTTGATATTTGACTATTTTTTACGTTTATTTTCTAGGACAACCACCCCAGAAGACAGTAAATTTAATATCATTGCCAACACATTGAATGCTATACAATGCCAAAACATCTAATACTATAGTAGAGATCTACACCTCTATCCACAACATGATCATAAAACGTTTAGACATGTACATGGAGAGACGTTATTTCAACGACGTCACACACCCATGTAAAATAGTGCTTGTATGTGCGCATTCGCGTGATTTTACCCGAGCCCCATCACAGTGTGATCGGTTCTAAAGTACCCCCAGGGGGTTGGTCCGACACAATGTTTAATACATTGCCCTTAACGGTCGTTCCAGCTCTTTAAATTCCCCGTTTATCAATGGCAAAATACATTTAGAAGAGCCGCTGTAATGGCGTTACGTTAGGTCCTGAGATCAACGTAAATTAACGAAGCAAAAACTTTCTTTCAAACATATTGACTTTTATATTAGGAGAATATAATTCCTTTGTGAACTCTGCAGTTCTACGAAGATGCTTAATGTCCACTAAAAGTCGCGTCCGCTCCGCGTTCCGGGGCACGCAACGCACGTGCAATGATTCATCCAATCATTGAAGCGTCATTGACGATGGCGAATATAGCTGGAAGGGCTTGGTCTCCAAAGCTTTCTTTATTAGCCGATAGCCGCGTTATATTTCAGCGATATTATGGAGAGATATCAATTATCTCGCTATAATCTATTCTGGAAGGCCGATTAGGAGGCATAGCAAACAGCGTGATAAACGAAAATCTTCATTTTCGTCGAAAATTGGTCCGGTGCGATTAGGGAAATTCTACCAAGTACATTGAAAATCCACGCCGCAGTATGAGATTTGCTCGGGGCGAAATGTTACATCCATATCGCAGTCTGCGCAATTAAGTGGTTAGAGATGTGCGGCAAGCATTATTGCTTCAATTGTAAGGGTAATTTGGTTTTCGGCTACCAGCGGTCGACACCCCAGCCGTTCTCATAAGTTCAAATAACGTTTTTGCTTTCCGGAAATGCAAAATGTGATTACATATTAACGCTAGTGCCTGCTGGTCTGAAAAATAAAAGGGAGAGAGAAAAAATGGTATTGAGATATCATTATTAAGCGTTTTAGCCGATGGTGCGTTGTGTCTCAGAAAGGTATTCTGTGTGCGTGCTGTGATGCCGTTAGTCAGTGTTGGTAGTTATAACAATCACACCTCGTTGAGTTTACCTAGTGGGTAAGCGGAGACGATTACATTAATTTAAAAAAAGCTGCGTCAAATACTGTAAAACAAAGCATATGGTTAAAGGCATAATATCACAGTTGATAAACCTGTATACTGGACAAACGAATTTCGATCTGAGACTAATTGCGCTTGATTTATCCAACCAAACTATTTATTGATGTACTTAGTCCCCCAGTATTCGATAGCTATCAACATATTAATATTGTCATATGAATAAAGGAAACGTTCCGCTATTTATCTTGTCTATGAGGAATTGCAAGCAAACGTTGCCAATGCGGATCATATTTTAGTCGTACCACTTTGAGTTATGTCCCCTTGCATTGATATAATGAAGCAAATACAAATACGATCATTTTCAGGTTGTCTATCGGAGGGGGTGGGGGTGGGGTTGTTGTGGAAGTTTGTCTATCAATGTCAAGTGTAACTAAGAACTAG
>JAVCKZ010048138.1:0-18634 GCA_034780755.1 Lepetodrilus elevatus
TATCAAAATTGTGAATATACCGTAGACCTGTATTCAGAATTTTATTTTTAATATATTCACAACAAATCCTTGGGAGGTGTATTATAATAACATGGAATAAAGTATTGAGTCATATTCGTCAACATAGCGTGTATAGTTCAGAATTCGCTATTGATATAAAAACCTTCAAAGCATTAAATTGTAGATGGTTAACTGATTTAATATACCGGTACAGTAAGACTCGCATATAACGTACTCATTGGGACCGGCTATTTTTGTCCATTATATGCAAATGCCGTTATACGCAAATTCCGTAATTAATGTTAACCAGGACTTTCAGATTCAGTACAATATAGGCGAGTGCCTAGTTTATTGCGAGGCCGTTATATGCGAGGTCTACTGTATATAATGAATTACTATCTCCAATATGGACCAACATTACCACCGACTCTATGCCTTTAATGATAGGCTGCTTTATACCTGTGTCATTAGAACAAAGTAACTTAGTCGGTTGTACTCAGAAGTCTCCAATTCAAAAACTTTACCAGCAACTTTTACAACTTTCTAAAGGGTGAACATTTGTTGAGCAACTCGACAATCAATTTCAATGTAATTCTACTTGTACGGATAAACTGAAAACCTTTTCCCCGACAACACTGGAAAATCAAGGTTAAGGTGAATGAAGTATGAATTAAAGCTTCAAATTTGTTCCATAATCTGCAAATATTGTGACAGTTTTGATGACATTTTATTGATGGTAGAAAATGAATTTGGCAATGTTATGATTTGAGGATAAAACGTAGATGTTTAACAAGAAAACGGAAAATCTGCAATATATGACATCGGTACAAATGTACAAAGACTATACCTGGTTTTATGATATTACTTTCATGAAGTCATCAATGACAAATATTTCTATGATTATTAAAGCCACTTAAGCACTATAATTGTGGAGAGAAAATATATCTGATAATTACTTTTACATCAGCAAGTAATAAGCATCATCTCCGACGTGCCTACACTGTATATAACCAACCGACAGCAAGAAATTCACAAGCATTAAAAAGTAGATATTAAAATTGACGGCATTCTTCTCCAACAGTGTTAATGAATTGTCCATGTGTACTCCCTGTTATACCACTAACATTTGGTCAATTTAATCGTACACGGCTAGCATCCGGAGTCCTATTTCGCAGAACAACTGTAGCACTACGAGTCCAAATTCAGAGACTGAACAATCGTAGCACCAAGTCGTAACTCATAATGCTACAAAAGTTGTAACTACAGTGCTCCCTCGATATAACGCCCTTCGATGCACCGCAGATTCGGATCCAACGTGGACACCATTTAACAAAAAGATTTATTTTTTCTTTTCTACAATATATATCTGTTTTATTATTTTTTTCTACAATTATATTTGTTGATATAACATGGGTATTATAACGCAGGTGGCATGTCATGGACCCCAACTTCAGCGTTATATCGAGGGAGCACTGTATATGAATAGTAAGTTGCGACTCGTAGAGTTATGATCGTTCTATGGAACCGACCTGCATTTCACGAAGGGGTCGTACCTGTAGTTCAGGTGTAAATCGAGGTTTACCTCATTTCCTGTAAAAAACTGATTTAGGCCAGGACTAAAGTACGAGCACTTCATGAAAACACAGGACGGTCCCCGAGATTGCGAAACTTTCTGAGTACGATTTCATGGTCAAGCTCAAAATTTACATGACGTTTTATGAACAAAACTCAGGGAGTTGCGCATGAAATCGTACTCAGAAAAGTTTCGTAATCTCTGGGCCTAACTCTGCACTATATTAACTTCTCACACAACGTCTAAACATTCCACACTAAACAATTATTTATTCATGTTTAGGATCATTACAAGTGACAGTGGAGCCCTTATTGAGCATTATGAGCAACATGTTACCAGCTGCATGACCTATAGGTACATTTCAGTTGAAGATGAGTGGTGTGTGTCTCGATATTCACATTCATCAATGCATATATAAATAGTATATACACATTCAACAGTGCGCAAACAACTGACCAATCACATTGGTCCTTGCATCATTGCTAGGAAACGAAAACAATAGTTTTGCTACATACATTTGTGCAATCAACTTTGTGAACATTCTTTCGATTTTTTTTTATATACAACTTGACCTGGCATAAATCATGGCCCATACAAATATCCAATTTGCAATGTACACATTTGCCAATTTCTCGGGTGAATCTACAAGTTGAACACATTCATTCGTATTCTACAAGGTTCTGTACATTGAGATAAGGAACTGGTACTCTGTACATGGATACATACACACGCACGCACATGCGAAGACACACACAAACAACACGTCTAGCAACTAGGCTGTACTCGGCCTATCACATTTCAAGGGGGGATAACTCACACAACCAGCAAAGGGGAGATAACTCCTAACAAGTAATATACAAGGTGCCTGCCAGATATAAAAAAGTAAATCATAAAAGATCACAATAGATGTGTGTCGTTAAAATTAAGAAATATCTGTCGAAATGGTACAACAGACGTACATTTACATTTATATTTGATTTTCAAAAGTAGAGGTATAAATTACATGAATGATCTATATATAAAATGTATAACTTAGGTTTCCATTTTTTTTTTTATAAACATTGGATATATCATGATACAATATTCATGTCTATGATGAGCGTAATATCTTGTGTGACCTTTTTCAAACAGTGGTATTGTCAATTAACACTTGATATATAAATGTCTCCAAAGCGAGGGGTAAAAACATTGCAAAGACAATTTGCGGTAAGCTATAGCTGTCGGGAAACACATAATATACCCAGTCAGTACATGTAACTCTGATGAAATGTTTGACACAGGGTTGGGGTTAGAGTGTTAAAAGATTTGAAAGAGAGGTTGAGATAGAGAGAGATAGAGAGATTGAGATAGATAGATCGATAGATTGAGAAAGAGATAGGTTGAGATATAGATGAGATAGGTTGAGATAAAGAGAGAGGATGAGATAAAGAGAGAGGATGAGATAGAGGTTAAGATAGAAAGGTTAAGATAGAGAGAGCGAGAGAGAAGTTAAGATATAGAGGTTGAGATAGATAGTCTGAGATAGAGAGAGAGGTGAAATAGAAAGGTTAAGATAGAGAGAGGTTGATAGATATAGGTTGTGATAGAGGTTGTGATAGATAGACATGTTGAGATAGAGAGGTTGATAGATAGAGGTTGTGATAGATAGACATGTTGAGACAGAGAGGTTGGGAGGCAAAGAGAGTGAAAGAAACACCAAGAAAGTTAGAGACGAAAGAATGACATACATAGTTGGCGATATAAACAGGAGTTGGTCCCCATTGTCAATCTCATTAACTGAGCATACCCATAGTGCCAATACCCATAGTCGAAGTGAGTGAGTGAGTGAATATGGAGTTTAACGTCGCTGCGGGAATCTTTCACCCATTTGCGATGAAGTCGAAGTGAGAATGAACATTATACATCCGTCGCTGCGGGAATCTTTCACCCATTTGTGATGAAGTTGAAGTGAGAATGAACATTATACATCCTTTGACATTTTTCTAACAGATTGCTACAATATTTCTACTTGTCCTAATATATTGTAGATATTTGTGACATAGTTTGTTTGCATGAGTCATTCATGTCAAATCAGATGCTAATAAAATGTCATTTTACTTGTGAACAACTTGTTTAAAAAACAAACAAGGTTTTATTTACCAATAAATTGTTCCATATAAACACCACACTTTTTTTTTTAATTATGACTTTCCAACAGGCAGTATTCGTCACATTTTTCCTCCATGAATAAAACTTTATACAAAATGTTCAATGTCATTATAGAAATGAAATAAATATACAATTAGTGTATTCTTAAAAGTGTAAAACAGCAACAAAAACTCAAACAGAATACGACACAAAATGTACAAAGTTTTGATGTCTGGGTGTACAATGGTAAAATAAATATCACAGGAAACAAAATGTCAAAATAAATACAGTCCTGAAAATCCAGTAGATTCACTGCAATCACTACACAGAAATCAATCTATAATAACTTCAGATTATCTGACTTGCATTTAGATTGTATTACTTCTATCTTCTACAATAAATAGATTTAGTTGTGAAAAAACACATTTAGCCCCGAGATTACGGAACTTTTTGAATACGATTTCACGCTCAAGCTAAAAATTTATGAAGATTTGTGAAAAAAAACCTCAAGTTGAGCATGAGTTTGCAATAAATTAAAATAGTTTCATAATCTCGGGAGCCTAGTCCGTTCCAGAGAACCATCATAACGCTATGAGAGACGTAACTCCTACATGCTAACATAGATTTACGACTGTCGTAGCGCTATGAGTGTTCTGTGTAAAAGGAGCCTGAATAATTGCGTTAAAATTTACATCGCAAACAGTGCAAAGACATATGGAAAACACATAATTTAAAAGTCCTGCCACTTTTGAAATGGAGTTTGGTTTTATTCTAATTTCAGCATTACTTTTCTATCTATATCATGGCAGGGCAAGTGTGGCAAATGCCTTGTCATATCAGTACCAAGCACAGTGAGGCTCAAATTCATCTTATCATCTGAACTGAAATATCGCAAAATTTTGGAAAAAGATGTTGTTGAAATTTGTAGATGCATGTAGAAGTTCTACTGGATTTATATCAAATAAAAAATAAATAAATACTTTTACGCAAAACTGTATGTTCCAACCTAATACCAGATCTTGTGCCTCATTTTATGTTCAAATTCAAATTCAAAATTGTTAGAGATGTATATTCATGAAAAGTGGTACATAAAAACATTCTTTAACTCATTCACAGTGGAGAATACTTGTAGCAACTTTTCCGAATGTTTTAATTTTAACAAAAGTACAAGTGAGTGAGTGAATTATTGTTTTACGTCACAGCAGGAATTTTTCACCCATAGGTGATGAAACAAAAGTACGAACTACAGCGAATAATCAATAATTCGTTAGGGGACATTTGTCTTGTGCTAATATTTTAATATTTGATTGTGCTTCGATTGAACTAATAATATTTTGTGACCATTGTTGAAGGATTTTAAAAATATTTTTGGCAGCGAAGGTGTTAAGAAATAATATCCATTTAGTACTGATTAGAATTTGTATCTGAATTTCAAAAATATCTGAGAAAACTTAAACCAGGTACAAAAGTTAACTAGGTTGGAACAGCCATTTTGAGTCCATGTAAACATAAATTAAACAAACATATATGCAGGTCACTAAATGTGACAATATATTGACTAGATTCGTAATATCTTCTGGAGTTTGTCAATAGCGACATAAAAAGTAAATTCATTGTAATTATTTCTGTTGAATCAAATAAAATTATTCACAGAAAGTAATAATTCTCGTTTCGTTAATATTTCAAGACTACCTTGAACTACATACACACGACCTCACGGAGGTCACGAAGTACCAGGATGATAACATTTCTAAAATGGAAGCGAATAATATTACAGAGAGTCATAATAGCAAGAAAACTTGAGCACTATTGGTTTTGGGCACTATATATATATAAATGTAAACTTAAATTATTATTATCATAAATAACCAGTGTGACATCTTAATCACATAAAGTTTGTTGGTTGTTGATTTTCGTAAAAAAAATAAAGACAAACTAATCTTAAAATTAAAATTAAAATAAAAACAAAAGATATGCCTGATAGTATAAAATAAAAAGGAAATGGGGAGATTTATATGTAAGTCTAAACTCTTGTAAAACTCAAATCTCAAATTAGCAACGCATAGCACCAAATCACAAATCAATTACCGTACTCATTCACACCACAAAATGATTGCATATGTGTGCTGAATGCTAAACATGTCTATATGATGTCTTGTCCTTCCTTTTATGAACATACAAAATCATCAGTCATCAGGTTTACAAGTTGTGCAGCCCAATTTGCATATTTCAATCGAGTCATTTCATTGGTTGGTCAGCCCTAAAAGAATACTGTCAACGTCTGTGATTGGTCCAACTTGATTGTGTGGCAAGGGGGTGTAGTTGACCAATCACATTATTCCCAATGGGTGCTCATGGACTGTATGTACACATTATTTATCAGCTACCCTCAAACTTTGTCCCTTTGAACGTTTTCCGACAATACTTTTCTTTCTTTTGTCGACTGTCTACGAGGAGGGAGTGGAGGCCTCTTATCTAAAGGCTGAAACACAAATTGCATTATCCTGTTGTAAAATATGGTTGAACATATATTATATTAAAGCAATATCTAACATATCAACATTAGTTTGCAATAGATTCATTACATACAGGATAAAACTAGATTTTGTTTGTACTTTGACATGCTTCCATGGAATTACTACGATCTGGATTGGTGTGCTTTTATTTGGTGCTACCATCTGCTCTACCACTGTGCTACTATCTACCCATACACCTTTCTCCCCTTTCTACCACTGTGTGACCATCTGATCTTGCTGTGCTATCATCTGCCCTTATATCTTTCTCCCCATTCTACCACTGTGCTATCATCTGCCCTTGCTATGTTACTATCTGCACTTACATCTTCCTCCCCACTCTACCACTGTGCTACCATCTGCCCTTGCTATGTTACCATCTGCCCTTACATCTTCCTCCCCACTCTACCACTGTGCTACCATCTGCACTTGCTATGTTACCATCTGCCCGTACATCTTCCTCCCCACTCTACCACTGTGCCAGCATCTGCCCTTGCTATGTTACCATCTGCCCTTAAATCTTCCTCCACACTCTACCACTGTGCTACCATCTGCCCTTGCCGTATTACCAAATGCCCTTACATCTTTCTCCCCATTCTACCACTGTGCTACCATCTGCGCTTGCTATGTTACCATCTGCCCTTACATCTTCCTCCCCACTCTACCACTGTGCTACCATCTGCCCTTGCCATATTACCAAATGCCCTTACATCTTCCTCCCCACTCTACCACTGTGCTACCATCTGCCCTTGCTGTGCTACCATCTGCCCTTACATCCTCCTCCCCGTTCTACCACTGTGCTACCATCTGCCCATACTAGTACATCTTCCTCCCCATTCTACTACTATGCTACCGTCTGAACTCACTATGCTACCATCTGCCCTTACATCTTCCTCCCCGTTCTCCTTGGCTGTGGTGCAGTACGACGGCGGTGCGTGGTCGGAGGTGTAGGATGCGGTGCTGTCGGTGCTGATCTTGCGGTTGTTCTCCCCCCGCGGCGACGACATGAGTGCCTGAAGGTGCTCACACACCCGGCGGAACCTGCGAGAAGGACCTGGAACAGAAGGCGACAAGACAACTTTAGGGGGTGGCATCATCAACATTTGTGTACAGTAATAAATTGCGATATGTGAATGTGAATTGCAATATGGATTGAAATATATTGCGTAAAAATTTACAACTTGAATTAAGCTGTTTTATCTAAAATGTGTGAAATTTACTATAATAGCAGTTCAACAACTTGAGTAAAGAGATATGTTTGAAAATGAATGTTTCTGCCTCGTTATTTGGCACTTTATTCACATCAGGCCTATTTACATTTATATTTAAATGTATATTTATGCCAGACATAAATCAGGATGTACAGAAAAGAGTTATGTCTTTACGTCCTGATTTATGGCGGGCATAAATATACACCCCTTTTGTGAAACGCAGGGGCAGACAGGACGTACCTGAGACTAAAGTGAATGTAAGACAGAAGTTTGTACAGGTGGCGCTGTCTCGCTCGCCGGGCGCGGAGCTGATGTCCACCTGGAAGCGCACGTTCCTGGAGAACATGGAGGAGCTGCCTCCGCGGCGGTACTCCGCACGGAACTGAGACGTCGACACCACGCTGTGGCTGAGATCGGAAGTCTGCGGACAACAACATGGACATCTAGCAAAACAGCACAATCCTGAGTATAGTTGGACACATCCTAATTTATATCGCTGTATGGATTTGTATATCGTTTAATGTTGCTGCAGGAATATCTTTCCCTCATAATTCTCGATGGAATCTGACAGCAACTAAGAAGATAACCTAGAACAAAATGCAAACATCACAGTACTATTTTCCTGAGAACTATTTTCTGAGGACTACTTCCTGAAGACTATTTTCTAAGGTCTATTTTTTTATAGACTATTTTCTAAGGTCTATTTTTTGAAAGACTAATTTTTGAGGACTATTTTCTGAGGACTCATTTTCTGAGGACCAACTGACCGAGAGGAATGCATGGACGAGGTCGGCCTTGACCTGACTGAAGGTCTTGTCTCTGACCATCATGAAGTGGTGCTCCTGCTCCATCCCCATCAGACCGCCGAACCACGACCGCTTCGCCAGTCTGAACAATGGGCACAAATATGTAGGAATTACTCGACATACCATCTTCATAATGTTCTAAAGTAAAGCTGTTAAAAAGAAATTTAAATGTACATGTCTATTTTATTTTTTATTTTTTATTGAATTACTTACTCTGGTGATGAGTCTGGAGTCATGCTGATTTCGTCGGATGTTGGCACTGGAAATATATTCAGATACATGCACGTTTTAGTAAATAACAACAACATACAGCAGTTATTAGACATTATACTACAGTGCTCCCTCGATATAACGTTGAAGTTGGGGTCCATGATATGCCACCCGCGTTACTACACAACTTATATCAACAAATATAATTACAGAAAAAAAAAGATTTTTTAAATTCTTTAAAATGGGGTCCACGTTGGACCCCGCGTTGTACCCGAATCCGCGGTGCATCGAAGGGCGTTATATCGAGGGAGCACTGTATTACATATTTATGTCTCGTATGTGTACATGGAAAATTGATACAGTAAATTTATTCACAGTATTTAAATCCATAACTGTTCTTTTAGCATATAAGAATAATGACTCTCATAGAACAGGCCCAGGTCTGTGTTTCATGAAAGTGATGTGTACATTTACGCCAGGCATAAACCAGGACGTAAAGCACGGACATGTGAATCTGTGCATGCACTCTGTGCTTTATGTCCAACGTAAATATATGCCCCTTTCGTGAAATGCAGGCTGGGCCCCGAGATTACGAAACTTTCTGAGCACAAAAATTATGTCACATGACTATGATGTCACATGACGTTTTATGAACACAATTCTGAGTCGAGTATGAAATCGTACTCAGAAAGGTTTAGTAATCTCGGGCCCAGGTCTATCAACGATGGGTTAGGTGCATTATAAATATGCTTATTATTATTATTTATTATTATTATAAATATGCTTTTATTTTATTATTATTTGTGATAAAATTTATAATGCTGAATGTTGATGAGATTACACATGACAAAGCATACTATTTTCGCTACTAGTATATGATGGAACACAGTACTTCTATCACATGCTTGTTAACGAATTAACAAACTACAGTATTACGGTACCATTCCATAATAGGCCTAGCAACGATACCGGTACTTTCTACATTTCCAAAACTAAACATCAAGCATGGCTGACGTAATTATTTTTTAATTATAGGAAATGTTTTCAAATATGCAAACAGGAAACTAAACAAGAAAGATCATTTGTTAATGAATGTAATAACTGTAACGTAATTATTTTTTAATTATAGGAAATGTTTTCAAATATGCAAACAGGAAACTAAACAAGAAAGATGATTTGTTAATGAAGGTAATAACTGTGGAATGGAGAGATTTAGTTATGCAGCATGCTATTACAAATTAACAACAATAGAATAGGAATATGTTTAAGAAGAAACGATCTGGGTTGAATGTAAAATATTCAAAGGGATTAGGAATTTCTATGGTACACCGAAGGATGGTTGTCTTTTCGAGTTCTAATAATGGTGTATTAGAAATGATTTACAGTACTACAGTTCAAATCTAAACAATACTATGTTAGGAAGATATATAGATTATGGGAGTATATATGTATTCTAATTCAATATCATAAAATCTAATTAATTAATTTAATTAGATACGGTACTAAGTCGGCAATGCAAGATTTTTTGTTTATTCTATTCCCAATCACACATCAATTTGGAAAATAATTTAACGTAGATATATTTTTTAAGAATAATCTTGATATCCATAGTTTAGATATTATTTTTCATGATCTTAGAAATAAATTTAAAGTAAATTTCATAAATCTAATCACAAAGCAAAAAATTCAAAGTATTCGAATATGATCGCAACCTAGAAAATATAAATTATCTAAGCATATAAATTAAAATGTAATTGCAAACAATTAACTATTCATAACATATTCAATAAAAAAATATAATATACACCAGACAAAAAATAAATGCCAGTGTTATTCAGAAAACAAGAAAAATAAATAAGAAATTACAAGATTATATATATCGCTACGAGATCAAATTAATTCCTTCTACATATATAGGGGTGTTCCACAAAGGGAGGCGATCCACAAGGGGAGGTAATCAGACGGCCTCAATTCCATGCATCGGACAGTCAGGCAGGGCAGGGCAGCAGCAACTGGTAATTTCTAGCATCATCCAAAAAAAAAGAATCCAAAATGCTCGTAAAAAAAAAAGAAAAAGAAAATCACCTGCAAGGAAATCCGCGTCTACAACGTCCGCGATATTGCCGTTGGGGTAGTATGGTATACCTTGCATTTTCCGTCGGTGGAAGCGCGGGGAACCCAGGAAGCTGTTCTTGATGGTGTGCAGGCGTGACTTCCAGGGCGTGGTCTGGATCCCGGGGGAGCTGGGGGGCGTGGCGGAGGGGCTGTGGGTAGGGGTCATCCGCCGGTGGGGCATCTTGGGGCTGGACAGGGGAGAGTTGTTGGGGCTGCTGCTCGTGCTGATACTGGCCTTCCTTCTGGAGGGAATGAACACGTGCAGTTACTGTGGTTACTGTGTGTTACCAAGGTACTGTGGTTACATGTTACCAAGGTTATGAGGTACTGCAGTTACATGTTACCAAGGTTATGAGGTACTGCGGTTACTAGTATACCTTAGTTACTAGTATACCATAGTTACTAATTACTGTGCTTACTAGCTACCAAGGTTACTAGGTACTGTGGTTACTAGATACTGTGGTTACCAGTATACCATGAGTACTGTTACCATAGGTACTAGTAAGCCATGGTTAGTGCGTTACCATGGCTACTAGTTACTTTGACTAGTTTAGTATGTATGGTTACTACTTTACCATGGCTACTGGTTATCAGGGTTATTAGTTACTGTTACAGCTTAGCATGATTACTAGTTACCCTGGTTATTGTTTACCGTGGTTACTAGTCTACACTGGAAAATGTTTCCTAAGGTTACAGCAAATGTCATTTGTCAATTGAAAGATTATTTTTACAACTTTTGTAAACAATTTTGTTTTCTGTATTATCTATTCATCAGTGTGATGGTAATGTTGATTTTAAAATATTTTTTTTTACATTTTGTCTGAACAATCTATGTTTATTACTGTCATTTATGTCAATAAATCCTCTTTCTACACAATCTTTCTTTTTGTTTATTATTACAAGTAAACAATGAATAATGAATAACAAATAGAAACAGATAGCATTCATGATTCTATATAAATTAAATAAGCAATTTTGAAAACATCAATAAATATGTAATTTAAATTACATGTATTTAGAAGTTGTCCAATAACAATTAAAATTAATAGTCTATGAGGTATATTAATAGATCTCATATTAATATGATTGATTGAATTAATGCTTTACATCGCAAGGGGAATGTTTCACCTATAGGCGATGACCATATTAATATGAAGTGATAATATTCATATGTATCATGAAACAAAAAGATATATTGAAAAAAGAATATGTAAAAAGAATACATCAAAACATATTGATTGTACTAATAAAACCAAGAAAATATTCAAGTTGGCTACGATACAAAATAGAAACCAATGTTTTTAACCTCTGAAAGAAAACGAAAGACACAAGAAACTATAACATAACCCTGAAAGAAATAATGACATTTTTCATATATCAATCCATCCTTTGACCATGATCATTTGTAAGAAATTTAGAAAATGTTGGATTTAAATTTTTTTTTTTTAATTGGTACACAATGACCGTCTCACATAGACAATTTGAATGAGACTTCTAAAATAAAACAAAAACAAAACAACCTTCTTCCTGCTGAAGATGACTTAAGTTGCCGGATCACGTGCAGAATTAGAACACTTTGATTTTATTCAGCAGGGATAAGGTTAATAGATAAGATATGGTCAGATGTGATATGTATATGAAGAACTGAAGATAGAGAAAACTAATAAAACTCAACCAATTCTGTGCTCGACCATAGTTTGGCCAGGTTTTATTTTGTCTGGCAGCCTCAGACATTCAGCCAACCAGACATTTAGACAACCAGTCATTCAGACAACCAGGCATAAATATTGTGGCCATATATTTTGTAACTGGATGTCAAAATGAAGCTGAAATGATTGTCAACACGACGTCAATGCCAATGATACCACCTCTATGACGCTGCCATTGTTACAGCTGATGGTGACGCAGCCAATGACAACAGTGCCAGCATGGTGACGCAGCCAATACCGTCACTGCTGATTTGATGACACTGCCGCCACCACCACCACCGATGTCACTGTCGTTGACATTGCCAATGACGTCGCTGCCGACGACAGCACTGACGGACTCACTACCATTGCACGAGCTCAGCCAGCTTCTGCCGGTCGAGCTGGATATATGAACCAAGGGATAAGCGACGCAAATACAGAGTTATGTCCCCTTGGTTACTCACACTTGCTGCACTGCGAGAGCTCTCCGCGACGCTACGGGCGAACCTTCACTTATATTACCCAGCGAGAGTCTAGGGCAAACATATACGGAGGAATTAGTACGAGGATGTGCGAAGCACATGCACAAATGGGAGGAAATGTTAGTAAAACTGGGATTCAAACTGATCCAGTTGTGCTCGAACATATTTTTTGTTGTTGAAAATACAAACATTGATTAAAATTCGAAATCTTTTGAAAATACTAAATTTATGAAAAACAACTGAGGTCATGAAAAGTAAGTTCAGAAAAGTTTTAAAATCTTTGTGGCACATGTTTAATTAAATGATCATATCATTATTATAAATAAATAAATTAATTCAGTGGCATGAAAATACACCAACTAATTAGAGAATTGAAATAGAACTGTACATGCACTTTGCATGTGGAAATAATTTTGAATAAGTAATTGAAAACAAAATTAATTCAGATATCTGTGGGGTGCTAAAATCAACAAAAAACACCACCAGATTCCAGAGTCGTTTCCATAACAACCAATCAACACAGTCTGTGACTGGTCGAGTGAAATGCAATAACTAACAAACATGATTGAAATCGTAACTGTGAACTTGTTCAGTTACCTAACCAGCAACATGACGCGTTGGAATGTAAGTACTGTACCAATTTCAGATATACTGCACAGGTTTTGAAGTCAATAGATCTGTGAATACGATAGTTTCATATTTTGTTTTTTTAAATCAGAATTCTAACTTTGAAAGGTGTAAATCTCGAAAGTATTCTACATGAATCTGAACAAAAATATGATCACGATTAACGTTATAATTAGGAAAATAATTCCAATTGATCATTTACAATGTAAATCATAAATTGTAAACATTTGGCATATCCAAGATGGCCACCATTGCGATATTGAAAACATTTTAAAAATTGGTTTTGAGGTTCAGTACATCCTTTAAGTTTCCCAAAAATTATAGGTTTCCTAATCTCCAAAATATTTTAACGAAACTCTATTTTTGAACATAAGCTGGATTAGAAAAGCCGGGCAAAATCTGACTGCAATTACTATATTCAGCAAAATTAATTAATATAGGGCCAGTAGTGTTATTCCTAAAGCTGAGCTCCAAATTTATCGAATAATTCATTGATTGAATTAACGCTTTGGGTCACAGCAGGAATATTTCACCTATAGGCGACGACTACTATTAGTTAATTTATGATACAGTTAATAATCATGAAGTATGAAATGTTAATGCTTCATTAACATGTCATTAAAGCTCCATTAACTAATGTGACGTTACGCTAGCATTGAAAGTCATTGCAGGAATAACGGCTAATCACGTCATTAGTTAATGGCAGTTTCATACAACTGGGCCCAGATATGCAAGAAAATAAAACAAGCATGAAAAACCATTCATAGAAAGGCGACACACACAAATCTGTTGGCCCTTAATTTATTTTGTTGAGTATAGGTTTGATAGATTTGGATTTGCTGCAGGAATCTTTAATAAATATATATGTTTAATTCCTATACTGATTTTACAATAATAATTTCTATTTCCATTGGTAAATATGATTACATTTTCCATATATCCTCACAGCAACTACAATTCACAATTCCAACTAGTATAAAAAAAAGCATGGGTTAGATCGTGCGAGATGAGCAAATATATTTTTGACATTCTTGGAAAAATATTTGTCCACCCTGAAAAATTATTTGGAAATCATCTCAATATTAGATGATTATTGAATGGATGGAAATGTTTTTTATTGAGTGAGATTTTATTGTGGATCTCTCACCTGGCTTGGCCATTAAATTGAACGGCATCCACTCGTTTCCGTGGTGGATCAGCTGAAACACAACCAATAAAAGCATGCAGTAAAACAATACATGTAAAACAATATGGGGAAAACCATGGAAAATGAAACAGAAAACTTTGCAATCACTTATCAACAATCTAAATTACTGTTGTAGTTCCACTTCAATATTTTTTTAATTCATATAAAAAAATCTAAATACTTATCGCCGTTTAATTTCAAATTGATATTAGTGCTAAAGAAGAAACAGACAAGAACGCTCAATTTCCACGTGCTGATGTTCTTCTTCATGTCCCCGCACGTGCAAATTAAGCCTATTTACCTGTTCCTTCTTTCAGATGTCGTCCCTCTGCATAAAATAATACTTACTCAAAATATTTGGTGTTTGTTATATAAACATTTTTTTTCATTAATGAATGAATGAATGAATTATTGTTTTACATCACAGCGGGAATCTTTCACCCAAAGGTGACGACTACATTATTAGTTAACAATAAGATTACACAATTAGATCATATGCAAGAAAAGAAAATAAGCATGGAAAACCATGCCAAAAAGCAAAGATTAAAATGTAGAACATTGAGAAATAGACGGTAATGACAAGACTATGTAACTAAAACTTTTCATATAGTTGAATTTCCTTTAAAAAGGATAAAATAAGGTTCCCAGGAACCTGGGTGAATAAATGTTTGAGATTTGGCGAAGAATAAAACCCGGCACGCTGAGTTGCAAAGTCCACACAGTCAAGCAAGATATGCCTGACGGTGAGGTCCTCGTCACACCCAACACACAGAGTTTTATTTTTATGAAGAATTTACTGAGATAATCTATGAAACAGGGGCGTTGATGCATTTCATGCCAAACTATTCCTGCTCTGCTTGCCACAACACTGAGATCATGGAGGGTATTGAACCTCACCTGATTCGGATCTACTCCGTATCTCCGCGTCGTCATCTACGCTAGGGTTCCGCAGTTTCCGATCCAGCAACAAGAAATATACAACCTTCTCGGTATTATGTCTGAAAGATAAAAACTAAAATCAGTACGAGACGTCGCAGTGGAAATGCCTTTAACACTGAAATATACTACTCAAACATTGCTAAGGATCGTACCATTTTTGTAAGTGATCCCTAGCAAATTTTGAGTAGTATATTTAACGAATAAACTGTTAAAAGTAAAATACAATTTACCTAAAACTTATATTTCTTATATTTTTTTGTCAGCTGAGATTCTGACCATATTTTTATAATTATTTCCATAAAATGTAGATTGACAATTTTTTAAACGTGGATTTACAGCCACTTTCAAGATTCTTTCAGTTATATCATGGCTTGTCAGTTTACGACAGGAGGAAACCTGCATCATTTGTAGTGCTGAATGTTGCACTGGCTGGTACGTACAAACTAAGAATGATAACTGCATTGCCATGGTACAGACGATTGTCAGTTTACATCATGGGGAAACCTGCAACACCTGTAGGAACAAGTGTTGCAGTAAACCTGCGAGCACCGGCTGATACTGACAAGACCAATGATAATAACTGCATTGCCACTCTACAGACAGTGCATCCTATCATGCTCACGTCGCAAAAATAATTTTCACGGATGCCAGGCTCCTGGGGCCTTTGGCAACGAAGTCCAGCATTCTACGACTGCGCTACCACCCGCCCCTGACCTTGCACTGCCAAACAGTTGCTTACTTTATACTCATGAGCTCCTCCACTAGTTTGTCTTTATCTTTGAAACATTGTAAAGAGTTCATCGTTGAAAGCACGTCGGGGTCAAGATCTTCTACAGTGGGGATAATAGATGTCTGAAATGGAAACGGAACGAAAAATAGGAAAAAGAACACATTATCGGTTATGTAAATTACAACCAAATTAACTTCACATATAAATTTCATGTAAATTTGCATAAAAATTTATATCATATCAAGGTGGTTTTCTTCAAATAAATTAGTAGTAATTATTTCATCGTGCATTTCAATATTTAATAGCAAAGGGATATAACTCTGGCATAGGTTTGTAAATGATCATTTCGAGACCATACAGATTAACGAGGGTCCACTGAGTATCTACTGTAAATCACGAAATTAATGCGTCACTAATTTAATGCGACCTCTAGATTTTAGACGTAAATGCGACACCAGTAAAATGCGAACGGCCATGTCTCCATTCGTGATTGTTCACCAGTCTTACTTTTACTGCACAGCAATTAAATGCGACAATACGGGGGTCGCATTTTTCGCATTAATATTCTGCTCGCGTTAATTTCATGATTTACAGTAATATGAATATAAGAAGAATATCCGTACCCTTTCAAAGTCGTCCCTGAAGGGCATGTATCCTAGCTCCTGCTGTTCCTGTACCGACAGATCGAGTGGCGCCATTGGAACTGTAATACTGGGCGATAGTGGACCTGAAACAAAACAGTGATAGAAACTAACTTTAAGACTTACCACCACTAGCCCGAATAGTGATACAAATAGTAAATGTTATGAATTTCTACTAGCCCTTAGGATACCTTTAACATTGGGAGAAATGGTCTGGGCTAGAGGACTAGTGTTAATTTTGATAACTGCATAATGTTTCTCGGCTTTAATTATCAGTTTTCAATACACGGCCCCGAGATTATGAAGCATTTTGAGTAAGATTTTATAATGAAGCTCAAATTTTATATGGGGAATCTGTGAACACAACTTTGAGTTTAGCATGAATGATTGAACTCGGGACAGAGATCACGAAAAATGCAATAAAATTCATTATTGTGAAGGTTGTGCAATATGAAAAAATGTATTTAAGAAACTAAAGTGAAGATATATTTACCACCATCTGGACATGTATGGTCCGAGGCTCTGAATCCGCCTTCCATCGGGAATGTTGCTACAGAAAGAAAACATAAATATACATATGATATATGTAAAGATGATTGATTGACACCAGGGTAATAATATAAATACAGCAATGGCAAAAAACAAAACAATTGTGATTTCTGCAGACAACAAGGTCTGGGGCAGAAACGTCCATGGCAAATAAGTCAGCCCCCAGACAAATAAATCCATACAGATCTGTGGGAAAATGATACGCCTATATATATGTATACTACACTTATTAGCATGGATTTGGTGCATAATAAATATGCATTACCGGTATTATTATTGTAAGTATTGTGAGAGATCATCGAAAATTAAATGCTTACCTTTTCCGATATTTCCCTGAACAAAGAAACTCAGATAATGGTCCTGGCATTCTGAAATAGGAAAGAAATCCTAATAAAAAACTTTTACAATCAAGGATTTTTTTTTAGTAGAACTGCAAATATCATCTCTGTCCCTGACAGATTCACACATCAGGACATGAAAATAATTTGAGTACAATTTCATGCTCAACTATAAAAGTTTTGTTCACAAATCTGCATATAAAATTTGAACTTTAGCATGAAAACGTACTCAAAAAAATATTCATAATCATGGATAGATGGCTGCATTACATTTCACTACACATACGTTACCATTCTACAAAGTAGTGGTCCAAAGCAAATATTAGCAGCAAATTTGTTTGCACAAATGTGCAGTCCATTTTGGTTTGCATATACAACACTACAGGGTCTAATACTGTAGTGAAAAGCAGCACTACAGTATATTAATATACTTTGAACGCATTATCAACACACCTGCTCCCGTGCGACTTTCCACGTGACCGGCTATGTCCTCCCTGAAAATATGAATAAGAAACATTTATACTCAGCTACTGCCAGATACGCATACACTCCAAGCCACATAATTGTATTCATTATGTCAATACTAAATAAAATTCAGACAAAATATTATTCAAGTGGAAATGAATAAATTAGCTGCTTGGTCTGTTAGAAGTTTGGATTTGCAACATTAACCCTCACCATGCTGGATGCAACCAGAGATGCCCTAAAGAGCAGTGCTTGTGCCTACTCTTGGCCCTATTTATAGCCGGGCAGTGATTATGCTGAGCTGTACTCACTTCTCCGGCCATAGCAGCCAACTTCTGCGGGAGAGAACACCACACGAAATCTCAAAAATCTCCTCGAAAAGCACATGTCATTAATCCAACTGGAGCTCCGTAGAAAGAAAAGACATCACTGTG
>JAVCKZ010048149.1:0-17500 GCA_034780755.1 Lepetodrilus elevatus
GTTGTCATTATTAGGAGCCTCCTGCCCCCGGAAGTCAGTTTCACAATGAGGCTTCCACCATTACTTTCACGCCCTATTAATTAAAACAAATAATACACCATTATGTATGATAAGCGATGGTCGTTCTACTGATGCTTGATGCCGACTGTTTGATTCTCCAGGTCCTATAGCTTCTATGTTCTACTGATGCTTCATGCCGACTGTTTGATTCTCCAGGTCCTATAGCGTCTATGTTCTGGCTGGATGAAGAACTATGCAGCGACGTCTTTCTGGACGGTCAGTACCATGGCCAGCTTTCTAATTCTAGACTGTCACTATACAATGTCAAGTGATGCCATGCTATTGGTTACCAGTGTGAGTTCCCGCAGTGACGTTAAACTCCATATTCACTCACTCACCAGTGTGAGTTTCAGGGTGTACAGGCTTTTCAAACTGAAATTTCTCGTATGCGTCGAGACCGAAGGTATTCCCTGGAACTCATGCCTGGAATTTATCCAAAATTGTAAGAGGTCTACACTTTTAAGAAAGCGTATTTGGGTTTCTAACGTACTACAAGTTGAGGGTGGCATCACCGACGTCACAGTAATTTGTAAGGTCACAACTTTTACCAACGACCAGAGTTGTACTACTCTTTTTACAGGACACCTCTCAAATTGCTAGAAATATTGCATATACCGGTAAATAATTGAATTTACATGGGAAAATGTAGCAAATTGTTGTGTTTCAAATTTTCTTATTACCATAAGAAATCATCTTACCAATATTTGAAGTCTTTAATTGAGATGCTTTCTGTATCTAGTTTTGGCAACTATGTGCGATACTGTAATATCTAACATTGTTGTGTTTGTTTCAGGAATTATAACAGTGATAGATGCCAAGAACTGCCCACAGGTTTGCAAAGCTACGAACATTTGGATTCCAGTCAATAAATATGTTCACAGTAATGAATAGCACAGTTATCAATGATAACCATTGATAACCATAGATATAATAGACCATTCACACTGAATTGTATGACTCTTATAACAAATTAGTAATCTGTGTTTAAACCTGGCATAGATATTACAAAACATTTTAATCAGATTTCATGTTCATGCTGAAATTTTATATTGGGTTTTGTGAACAAAACTTTGAGTTGAGTATGAAATCGTACTGAAACGGTTTCACAATCTGCTGTCCAGGATGCTGTCACATTTATCTGCTTCTTGTTGACAGCAACTCAGGGAGGAGAAGGAAGATGGTTCTATAAATGAATCTCTCAGGTGAGAACTTATCCAAAATCGTACGAGATCTACACTTAAGAAAGCAAATTTGGCTTTTAATTTACTAATAATCATGCAGAATGCAATTCCTGACAAGAAAGAAGAGGTTTTTATTTTGTTATTTTTTGAATGTCAAATCGTATGTACCTCCAGCTTCCATGTTGGGCTTTGAATTCAACATTATAATATGTGATGTAATTTTGCTCCAAGTACAACATCGTCCAACACTGCTTTTGGTTTGATTTTTGAGTTGAGGTTTAGAGCTGCTTTCAATATTATTTCAATGCAGTTATCATCCTTGTCACAGTGTCAGTACCAGCTGGTGCTTGCAGGTTTTTACTGCAGTATTCAGGACTTTCGAATGTTGCGGGTTTCCTCCTGCCCTAAACTGATGAGCTGTCAAAGAATCTTGAAAGCGGCTCTAAACCTTAATTAAAAAATAAATTGAAAATAGAAATGAAAGAATATTTTAAACATAGAGTTACGACTCTCGTAGTGCTACTATCGTTCTGCGGAACTGGAATGTGGGACCTGATTAGTCTATGTTTTTCCCCATTGGCTAATATTATTTGTTGTTGTTCTGGCTTCCAGACAGATTGCTCTGGCTGACGTGATCATCATCAACAAGACTGACCTGGTGTTGGAATCTCAATTAACAAGTCTCAGGAACGAGATCAGGTCAGCTATACCGGGAGTTGTAGTGCGGTGCGGTCTATTCTCCATATCTATACCCGAAACTGGACTTGGACTTTGCAGTCTATTCCCCGGACCCGGAACTATAGTCTATTCCCCGGACCCGGAACTGTAGTCTATTCCCCGGACCCGGAACTGTAGTCTATTCCCCGGACCCGGAACTGTAGTCTATTCCCGGACCCGGAACTGTAGTCTATTCCCCGGACCCGGAACTTTAGTCTATTCCCCGGACCCGGACCCGGACCCAATTCCTTGCAATGATTATGGGTCAGATTTAGAGTTATGAAAACTATTTTATTAATATTTTGTGTCATGCAAACCAATCAGATTGTTGGGAATTGGGTCTGGGTCTGATAAATAGACTGCAGTTCTGGGTCAAGGGCCGGGGAATATATCTCACCTTGTAAAATAATGTTAATAATCCATACATTTATTTGACTAGTATTGCAGAATTTTGTGTTCAGTTATTAAAAGGCACAATTCCATATTTCATATATTTGTATCCTGGCATGAACGGATCCACAGACTCTGGGTACACAGGGAATTGGACCCAACCATCTGTGGATTGTTCATTTTGAATCGTTGTATTATATAATAATGCATATATTTTCAGAGCCATAAATGATTTTGCAAACGTCAAAGAAACAACAAGGGCAAAGTATGTATATCCGTACATCTAAGTATTTATCGGTTTTGCATCTAAGCATCATTCAGTAACATGAACACTCATATGAGATCCTCTATTTGCATAGTACATGGGTTGACATTTGAATAATATAAATAATAATTTAATAATATTTTGGTGGCGGTTGATAGCACAATGGTAGAATGTTGGAGTTTGAAGTCAAAGGTTCTGGGTTCAAATCCCATCCCAGGAGCCTGGCATCCATGTTGGCAAAAGTTTCCTTTCTTACGCAATATTATTAGGATGTGTTTGTCTGTACCGTGGCAATGCAGTTTTCATCCTTGGTTTATCAGTACCAGCTGGTACTTGCTCGCAGGTTTACTGCAACATTCAGTGCTACTGATGTTGTGGGTGTGTCCTCCTGCCTTAAACTGACAAACCGTAATATAAGTGAAAGAATCTTGAAAGCGGCTCTAAGCTCCAATTAAAAAAAAAATAGACAAAAGGTTTCTTTTGTGTGTGTATTAAATTCCATCACCATCACATAATTTTACAAATATGTGGTCAAATACTGATGACAGACTTTATTACTGCTTGCCAGGTGTGATCTTGATCATATACTGGACCTCAGTGCCTATGGTGGGCAGAATGTGACAAGGTATTACATCTATAATCAATATTGTATTGTTTCTAACACAATATCTTCCAAAATAATTATATTGTCTACGGCATTTTATCTATTGTATATAGATTATTTTAATATTTGTATATAATACACAGTCACCTAGACAGAATTATAGATATATAAAAAAAAATGTGTTTATATACTGAAGATGTTTAATTGCTTCTATTTACAGTATGGAGAAAGTGTTTGAAAGTCGAGGCTACCGTAAAGAAGAAGAACATCACATAGATAAGGTATACATAGATGACAAAATTATACCAAAATTACCAACTAAAACTAACGTACGAACTGAAGTCAGTGTTTGAAATTACCGTTGGCCCAGGCCATTTCTCCCAATGCTAAAGGTATCATAAGAGCCAGTAGAAATTCTTTTTTTTTGTTGTGAACATTTGTTATTTGTATCATTATTTGTGCCAGTAAGTTTTTAAGTATTGCTGTTTTTGGCCCGTTTCAGAGTGTGCGCACAGTGACTGTAGAAGTGGAGGGGAACTTGGTTCAGTCTAAACTAGACAACTTCATGCAGAATCTCCTGTGGGAGAAACTAGTCAAAACAGAGACTGGCGATGTCACAGAGGTTCTGAGACTCAAGGTAAATTGTGAACACCATTGTGGAACCATTGACACTCTAATTGTACTTTGTCATTAACACCACCGTGTATATCCTTTGACACCATTGTCTGTAGCAATTGACACTCCAATTGTACTTTGTCATTAATGCCACCGTGTATAGCCTTTGACACCATTGTCTGTAGCAATTGACACCGCCATTGTGTGTCTACCGACTCCATCATGTGTAGAAAATGACACCATCATCTGTAGTCTATTTCGTCACAAATGGGTTTAAGATTCCTGCAGTGACGTTAAACTCCATATTCACTCACTGTAGTATATTGACAGGCATAGTCTGACATTATACTGTAGCTGTTGATTCCATAATTATAGTCATTTGCCACTAGATATCACATATTGACAATACAAACCTCAGACAATTATGTGTTATGATATCAAAATACACTTTATTGAAGACGTCATTCAATACGTCACGTCACGTAGCATCGTGGGTGGCAAAACAATGGGATTTTCCGCCGTTGCTCAACATCACCAGATTATTTTCTGCCACCCAAACGATTGTTCCGTGCAAGGCCTCAATTAATCAGTGACAGTATCATTTTAATTTGGTCCTGTACTTGTGGTCTCACAAAACTTCCCTCACTTGATTGACAGGGCGTAGTGTCGATACACGACAGTCCGCGGAGACTGATACTGCAAGCAGTCCACGAGCTGTACGACACCCAACTGACCACAGCCTGGAGTGACCAGGACGTCAGACTGACCAGGGTAGTGTTTATAGGTGAGGACACTTTTGTAATCAATGTAATTAATTAATGAAAAGATAAATTAAAAAGAAATATCATTTATATTGTTATTTATTACTATTTTTATGATTATAATTACTGTGATAATTATTGTGATAATTATTTATTTGTTTGTTTGTTTTATGATGATTATTATTATGATTATTATTATAATTATACTAATTATTATTATTAATCCTGGTGTTATTACCTAAGGCCTGTTCAGAAGGGCGAGTTTATGCGAGTTATTGCGTGACCTCACATATGAAGTATGAACGTTTCCAAGGCGATTTCACGTGTGTACTCCCGGGTTCGCGCCCTCCTGAACAGGCCTTGTATTACTATGGCTCCAGAACTAAATGTGAATGTTTCACCTTTTATGAGAGCTTCAAGTATTTTGAAACTTGCATTACTAGCCACTTTCTTTTATTAATTTCAAATAATTTTCCTCCCTATTGTCTTCAATACTGTTTTCTTATTCCAGGAAGAAATTTGGACAAGTCTGTCTTGACGGAACATTTAATAAAATGTGTACAAACAAACAGCTGACGATAGCCTGTTTTTTTTTAATGTACATAAATATTCATAATAAAAGATATTTAATATACGATAGTCTAGTTACTATTTTTGAATTCAAGGGATATAGCACAATAACTGGTAGATAGTGTTTAACAAATTTATGTCTGAGTTTGAATCCTATCCGTGGGACTTGTGGATGTTGCCATAACAGTATTGATGTTGCAAGTTTACCTCACATCGTTCACAAATCACCACTGATTATATAAGCAAGATTACTGAAAAAACTGCTTTGCAAGGACATCTAAATAAATAGTCATCTCTTTTTCTCTGTCTGTCTCTGTCTGTGTCTGTCTGTCTGTCTGTCTGTCTCTCTCTCTCTCTCTCTCTCTCTCTCTCTCTTCCCCCCTCTCTCTCTCCCTCTCTCCCTCCTCCCTCCTCTCCCTCTCTCTCTCTCTCTGTATTTATCTCTGTATTTATCTAAATAAGTTGCATACTATTATGTAGTATTTAGTATACACTGTGAGAATATGTTAAGTACATGTATGATTAATAATATCTTGATGACTTCTCAGCCATTTGTTTTTTTCCTACTTTACAACACGATTTTAGATTGCAATGACCAAATAGAAGCATACATAAAATATAACGAATATAGTTTCAAACTCCGCCATCCTCAAGACTCCTCACTTTATATTCATTTTGAGTTAGTTCCCTTCAACCACGTCTTCGCTGATTTCACATTCATGAATGTAGTCGAATCCTGTTTGGACCATCTTAGAGGTGAAAACGCATCAGTCGTTGCTAATGGGTGTCATGTAGATGTTGCAGGTTATCCTACAATAATAGACATATCAGAGACCCATAGACAGACATAGCATAGGCAAATACATTATGCCTGAACATATAACAAAATAAAAAAATAAAAATAGAAGAAATAAAAGCCCAAGAAACCTTTCAGTTGAGTATATTATACTTGTAAGTTGTATACAGTTATTTGCGATAGTTAGTTGTGTGTGCGTGCGTGCGTGTGTGTGTGTGTCATGTGGAGTAGGCCTATATGTGAGAGTGAGTATCTGCTTTTAAAAAATCTTCTTTGAGGGAAGGAATAGGTTATATATATATTATATATACCTGTGTTATGCATATGCCCTTCGTATGTATGCAACATTTTATTTATTTTTCATTCAGAACAATTATGGAAATACTAATATCTCCGTACATAATTCGCAAAATACAGAAGAAAAAAACAAACACAACCAAACCCACATAACTTTCTTATACGATACGTCCAATTCAAAATATTTCTCGTTACATTCTCCAAGACAAGACGTCTATTTTACAAAGTAAAGATTTCCCAGCCCTGCACGTGCCCTAAAGACAGAAAGATAACATTTATTAAGGAATGGAAGATGTACCCAAGCTAAAAATCTTTGTTTGCAGTAACCGCACTATCAAACGGTCTCGCCCGGGGCGGGAGAGATTCTTTAATATCCGGACAGTCCGAATCGGTGCTTAGATTAACGGAATACCAACACAATATGGCAGCGTTCTACCTTAGGCTGGAAGGAAGTGGCCACTTGGAGAGAGATTTTTACCCATCCTAGCTGTGGGCTCCAGTCTCTTACATTCGCGTAGTCTGTCTAATTTCCATGTTTCTTTAGGAGAATGACCATGTTGACAAACAAAGTGTTATCAAAGTTCATTATTAGTTTTAGCAGCTTCAGGGTTGTTTACTAATGTTAAAGGTTTCGATTCTCGTTGTGTTGATGGACATTATAGATAGGGGGAGAAGAATCGAGGATGGTGGTCCGAGGCATTATTTCCCCTCAGACCAGTGGTCAAATACGGGCCGTGGAAGTGGTAACGTTGTATGCCGAACTGACCAGATAGTGCACTTTACTGGTCAAACATTAGGCACACCGATATCCACCATTATATAGTGCCTAAAGCTGTTTTAACACCAAGCACAATAACGCTATTTTGAAAAATATATCGTTGAGAGCAAAATATTGGTAGTACCCGGTCACACTGCAACGATACCGATAACCAATTATAGATTTAGTTTAGTGTGATATCAAATTCGGAACGTTTTTCTCGTTACAGTTATCGGACTTGGTGTGAATGCATCTTTAGTCTATAAAATAAAATTATAAAAGCACAAAATAATTTATGAAAAAGTTACTTACGATTATAAAAGTGATGAAGTTATTGACAGATTATCGCAGAGAAATGTTGAAGATGTATCAAAGATATAGATGTACATGTAGCTAGTTCCATATATATGAATTCAAATGATTTAATTATATTTATATCATATACAGTTGTGTTAATTTAATAAGGTATTTTTAAAAATAGGTAAATCGTCACATATGGGTGAACGATTCCCGCTGTGAAACGTAAAACAATAATTCACTCGCTCACTCATTCACTCACTCAATCTAATAGGTAATACAGTGTATATGTATAAAAATTATGCGAAATGTATCAAGTGTTTATGTTTAAATGACAACAAAAGCGACGAGAGAGATTTATTGTATTGTATTGTTTACACTGCAATTCTAAGCTTTTTACTTACAAAACCAATACTATAGTAGTATATAAATAACCTCTTGCTATACATGTATGACGATCCTTCTACGGATATCCGTTCAACATCGGTATATTTACTAGTCAATACATTGTCTAAACGTGCTAAGCCCGCTTAGGTATTTAACTATAATATGTACACTCATGTTGTGCTGAAAATTACAATAATTACGATTAATATGTGTGCGATAGAAAATTAATGGACTATAGTGCAAGTTTTAAGTGGCGCACTAGTCCCCAAGAAACACATCATCTTTGTATTTTCGTATTTCTTTCTCGCATTATGATTCAACCTTGCATCACAAGGATAAACTTCAATAACCCTGTATTAGCTTCAGGTTATAATGCGAACACATAATCTTTTCCCCCACCTAATCTACTGTACGCGCTGCTTTAAGAAACACTCGCCATGATTGTTCAGTGAGTGTTTTTTTAAAGCACCACTGACAACCAATATTGGAAATCTTTGACATTACGATCATAATTAAAGCGAAACTCCATAAAAGTAGTTTTCACTTACTACCATACCTTGCATTAAGATTTCGTTGTGATTGTATTCTGGACGACTATTGATCTGGGAGGTGCCACGCTTTCTTTAATTGCCCGGTGTTCAGAAGTATGTGAACACATATTGTGAACTGCAGGACGTAGTCACGTGCAGTCAATCTAATCTAGAACAAAATAGACAGAGATATCAATGAAGCAATTTGGATGGTGCGTTCGCTCAATAGGAAACGCTATGAAGCAACCGTGTTTTAAATTTAATTGGAGGGGCGTTAAAAAATTCGTTGATATTAGTAACTGCATACTGCGGTTTATTAATATAACGGAATTAGCACCAGTAATTTCCGAAATGCTTATTATGTATGCAACAACAATTTTGTTTCAATTTAATATTTAATATAATTTAATAACGGAAGATTCTGGAGTGTTACCGCTGTCGGGAGAGCATGGTTAATCATGTGCTCGTTTAAGTTAGCAATGTTTACGGAATCGAATACTATATACTAGTATCAATATTAACTGAGAGTTATAAACTAACGTGGAAATATTTTGTATGAGTATTTAAGTTTATAAACTAACGTGAACAGATTTGGTATGAGTATTTAAGTTTATAAACTAACGTGAACAGATTTGGTATGAGTATTTAAGTTTGTAAAATAACGTGAACAGATTTGGTATGAGTATTTAAGTTTGTAAAATAATAACGTTAGCAGAATTAAGTCCAGGCAACTCTCTCCGTATGCTAGTATATGTTATTGCGCCTATGTTGAACTATGCAGATATTGTGGAAATTCATATTTAATTATATATGTGAACATATACTAGTATACACACATCTATATGTGACAAGAAACATCATTCTCTCTACTCTACAGTACAGTATCTCTTACACATCGTTTAAACATATTTTATTGTCGAAATAAAACAGTTGACTAAAAAAACAGTTCGACTTGTAGTATAAGTGCCGCTCATATACATAAAAAACCATATGTGCGCGCGCACACACATACACACATGCGCACGCCCACACACACACACACACACACACACACACACACACACACACACACATGCGCGCGCACGCACGCACGCACGCACGCACACACACAAACAAACAAAAACCCACAATCAACATCAAATAACATCAAACAATTTACATTAAAAAAAATAATTTAAATTAAATTCAACACTCATGAACACTATTTTCGAAACATCCCGTCTCACACTTGCTCCAAATTACGTGTGTTGTTGATAATTGGAGATTGCAATTTACATTGAAATGAAATGAAAAAAACACCCCGTCGCCTTGCAAGCCTCAGCCATGTTCTGTCAAATTGAAAGCCCTTGGTGGACCACTTCATCACAATCTTCACGTTTTTGTCCTCAATATTCTCCCAATCCCCGTTGTCACTTCCCTCCGTTTGCTTCTGTACCTCTCAGACGTGGCTCCCGGCCCTCAAAACTAATAAATATACGATGAATTTGACGTCGGTCAACATTTGCATAGTCCAAAGCAACACTAAGATTAGGTTCGTGCGATAAGTTCCGAGTTCGACCCCCGAGCGATTTTTTGTCATTTGAACGTCGCGTTTTCATTTTGCCTAAACGTCGCTTTTTTGACAAGTTAAGAGACGCGAAAGCTACTCGAAACGTTTTTGGGGGTGACGGATATTGAAAAAATCGTCGAGATCTTTCTCTGAACAGGGCCGTATCTATAGACTCTGAAACTGTAAAGTGTTTCCTCAAGCAAAACATATCGAGGAACTGTAGAGGAAAAACCGCCCGAGAAGTGATATTGAAAATTGTTGTTTTCTAGAGGCGAAAAAAATAGCTACTATAGTTTTCAATATATTGACGATAGAGTTGGAGGGGAATTCGTCTTATTCAACATTTTATCTGCGGACAATTATCTCCGTTATCTCACTTCCAACTCACTAAACTTCCTTAATAATTTTAGATTGATCCATTTAGATTTAAAAACAAATATATATTAGAAGCTTAACACAATACTTGGGCAGTACATCAGAGAACCAGTGGAAAGTATATATTTTTTTCTAAAGCGATATTTAAATAAAATTAAAGAATAAAGTAATACAAATGTCATAAGAAAAAAACTAAAAGCGCACTTCAACCTTTATTTCTCTCGAAGCGCATTTGAACAATTGTTCTGGATATTTGTGATCTGTAAATGTATACTACTACTACTACTACTACTACTACTACTACTACTTATAATACTAATACTAATACTAATAATAACAATAACAATAACAACAACAATAACAATAATAATAATAATAAAACTAAATGCATAATTTTGGTGACATGTCTTTAGTGTATATTTTGCAATCTTGAAGTAGCCTATCCTTCGCGAAGCCATCTTGAAACCATCGATGTGTATACATTATTAAGCTGTTCTTTTTCAAGTGTCCAATTGATGGAGTTCTGGAGAGTAAACAAAGCCTGCCATCATAGAAATCGATGTCAACACGGGAACAAAGGTGACGACCTAAAGTGGGCAGCAGATGGGCGCCATCTTGAATATCGCGTCCAGTTAGTTGTCCAGTCTTACACCCCCACCCCCGGGCGCACCGCTCGGACCAGATTGCCGAACCCGAGGGGGGAGGGCTAAATTAGCTGAAGAGATTTCCTTCTATTCGATTGATGAGGAATTAAGTTAAACACGCGTGAAGCTGCGAGAAAGACTATGAGCACAAAAAAACAAGATGGTGGTCAACGTTTAGACCGACGACAAAACGGACAGCGAGGGATTATCTCACACGAGCGATTGGCGCGTTAATTCGCGAGGCAGACGACTCTTTGATGACCGGCAGATGCCGGCTGGTTGGTGAACCATATTGGTATTTAGGCAGGACAGGTCCGAAATCTCGGACGTTATGGATGTCGTCTGCGTCTTTGATGACGTCAGATTCCGTCGAAGTGCTGAAGCGTGTTGCTCCGACAAAGGTGGCGTCATTAGTCAAGATTTTGAAGTTCATTAGTGATAATAAAGGTCGTACACTCCAATGGACGCACACAAATTTCAGTCTGTCAAATTATCGTCGGCAGTGACATATTTTCTGTATGTGAACGACTTGGTACAGTTAACGAGGTCACCGAGGATCTGTAATTACCGTGAAAACGATCATTCCGCCTTGGAATCGGAATATGCTTGAACAATTTGCTGTTTAATTTCTAGAAATTTCAATTGGCATTGATTGTGTAAAAAAACAAAAAACACAGGCAAATCGTTACTTAATTTTTAAACATTCAGACCATCGTACAAGTTTGACAATAATTATTCTTACAGCAACCAATATTCACGTCCATATGCTCTCTATAGAAACTATAATATAAAATATACCTAAAATATACTAATTAGGGTTAATTTGTTAATTTTCCGTAATGCCTTTTCATGAAATATTGTTCTAAAGTTTCTTTAATTTTGGTCGCTTAATTGCAATTTAAAATCATGCACAATACAATATGTCCGAAAGAGTACATTTTAAAAAGGAATTAGGCAACTACTGTATGATAACAATCGGCTTCAAAATATACAATACCATTACACGATTAGGAGACTGTTCGAGACTATAGTATACTATAGAATGCCTTTGAAGTACCTGGACTCTCTTGTACAAACTATAACTCTACGATAACATTATCTTCAGCCATTGACTATACACCATTGCTAAAGTTGGCATTAATGTTACCTTAGAGTTATGCATTAATTCCACCTTAGAGTTACGCTGTCCCGTACAGTAGTGCCCATATCCGTTGCAGTATCATTTCCTAGGTTAACTAATCTTTTGAGGGCAATTATTTAAAGTCACCGACCCAAGTCAACCTTTTAAAGTAGGCAGGATCATTAGCAGTGAAGAAGTGTCCGAGGCGTTACCAAATGGGCGGGGTGTCTTAAAAATTTGGTGTTCTGAAAACGATTTTTTTATGGCACATTTAGCATCAGATTTGCCAAAGCGGTACCAGGAAACAAGATTTGTTATTGAACATCTGTCAGGTTAAGATAATGACAAGATCAAGTCAATGATTGGACTTAAATAATAAACTGTAGGTACTAGTACATTAATACATGCAGTGCGCATTTTATTTTGTTTATAATGCATCACAACATTGATTACATGTATATATGTAGACGAATTTGTTGAGCGTTTAGCTAAGTCTAGATATAATAAGACATACAGGTGTAGGGCCTATAATATGGAATATAGACACAGAAATGAATATAAATGTAATTAAAGATTACTACATTAGTCAGCGTGTAATATTGATATGACGACACAAATTCCTTCAAAGTTAGTATTTTCCGAGATCGTGTATAAATATCTATTTATCACATTGATATCGGTGGAATAGACCTATTTATTGTAATGATTGATTGCAGGTACTTGTAATGGTGCCTACAATTAAATGGTAAGAATGAGTATTTTAAAAATATGCGTTGCCTATTATATATTATGCCATAAGTGAGTTTAAAAGATAACCTCAGTGGAAGTGTGTACATCTCTCAGCCACGTCTTTTACACCTACCGTACCTGTAGCCTACATCGAGTGGTATTAGCAACCGACTTTGCGTGAGACAGCCACTGCAAGGGTATATTTTTCTACCATATAATTATGCCATTTAGATGCGTATGATTTCTAAGACGAGATGGACCTTTTTTTCTAATTATTATTTTTTGTCCCCAACGCTGGAAGACGTTGAGACACATACTATTCTGAGACAGTTGACCTAAATACACCTTATAATACGGGTATTCTCTGAAGGTTTAACACACTGAACCACACAAATCGCCGGCGATCGGTGACAAATTAGTGGTTATCTCCCCCTGAATCTGACAAGGTCCATCATTGTCCGACAACATCCACGGCCGACTGGACAGTGGTCATCCGTCCATATTGTGCACTCTTTGATCCCTTTCTTATCTCTTGACCACGCTCCTCTCTCATCAGGTGGCGTGTCGTCTGCTCATGTCAGAAACCGGGGGATGATTCAAAGATAACCAAAATGGCGGCGATAATGGTCATACGTGTCGGCATGCGTGTACTGTCGGGTTCTTCCCTGAAGGGGCAAATCATCGGTACCAAGATGACCACACATGTATTTTCCTTTGACCTAATATCCGACCACACTGTCCTGCATAATCAGGCCTGCATAATCAGGGGGTAGGGTGGTGTTACGACATTTAGAAAACTGGGTTATCCAACAAAGGGTTAGAACATTGGATCAACGTCGTGAAATTTATACACATTTTAAAATGAAATAAAAATAATATAAAACATTAAAATGAAATAGATATAAAATATAAATAAAAATAAATTGATATGTTTTAGTAAATTTACGACGGCTTGTTATTATTAAAGACGCAACGAATAGAGACGCCTGGGGCCATGTTCCCGAAGCTATTGTATCCCGTACATAACGACATCGTTAAGTCTTCGTGGAGAAACATTTGATGATCCAGAAGGAGTCCAATTTTCCTCCACGAAGACTTAACGATGTCGTTACGTGTACGATAGCTTCGGGAACATGGCCCATGGACGTTTATAAAATGCACTAGGCCTATTATTATTATTATTATTATTATAATTATTATATACATGTATATATGGGTCTCTGAATAATTGCTTATGAAATAAAACCAAATAAATGAACCCAGGTCAACCGTCAATACAATAAAACATGCTATCAATCTTTCTGACAAATATCATTTTAGTATTGACTGTTTTCAAGCATAGTAAAACACTCATTTGCATGCCATGATATTGGTAATAAAGTATACAAAAATTATAAGAAATAATTATTAGTTGACTTCCAATTTTCCAATGTCGTTCCAATATTTTCCTCGAGTAAATGAATATCCCCAAAACAATCTTTTTTAAATACAATATTTAATCAAACCGAAGAAGAAGCCGACAACAGAAACTAATTAATAAATACCCCACGCCGTCTTTGAAATCAAAGACTGGAATTCGAACACAAGATCATCGTCTGTTAATACCATCAGCTTCAAATGATTTCCCCGGATCTTAATCAGCCAGAACGACATATTTGACCAGCACCGGGGCACTCTGGTCAAAAGAAGCACTGTTTGGGATATTTTACATTCGTCAGCAGTCAGCAACTGTCGCTTGGCACATGCCCGCAACCAACGCCGTGCGGACGCCGCTAAATGATAAATAGAGACGCCGGGTTGAGTCGGGGCAAAGCAATACATCTCATGACGGCAAAACCTTGCGTCTGTTGGGTGTTGCATTGTCGACATCTTTGATTCGAATCGTCACTCTTAACATGGTTTCCGCTAGTCTTTAAATGATTGTTATATACTACGGAAGGCAGTGAAAAGAGGGGTCATTAACTGCTGTATGTGGTTTTCAGAGAGGAGGCTAAGGTATTAAAAAACACGGTTATATAAAGTGTTCAAAGATGCAGCTGTATATAAGATGTTCAAAGGCACAGCTGTATACGATGTTCAAAGGCACAACTGTATAAGGTGTTCAAATACACTGTATACGGTGTTCACTGTTGTATAAGGTGTTCAAAAAGAGATGCGTATTGGAAACAATGCATCCATAATATACATTAAGTTTTCTGTCTATAAACTTTAGCCTCATCCATATGTTAACATATTGTAGCCAGATTTAAAGAAATATTCATAACATTAAATTAATTTCTTTCGCCTTGCAATTTGTTCTTCTTCAAAGTAAAATGTATGTAAATTATATACTTCATGAAGTGTTAAGTCGGAATCGTTTTTAACAGTTTAAACAAGAACCGTCATTTAAATAATCCGTATAGAAACATCCTTAGAGCAACTATCAAGTCATATATGATTTCTTTTCCTTGTCATGAAATGAAAATTGAAATCGATATGATAAACCAATTTTGCTTCCAAATGTTGAACACTAAAACCATTACCACTAAAATCATGAACGCTCACTGAACTCTATTGTCAAAACAGGAATGCAATTGGACATGCAAGATCCACAAATATTCCTTCGATCATTTTGCTTGGCAACACTTTCAGCAATATCCGGCTGTGGCGAATTGTCTTCAGTAATATCCTACAGAATTTAGACGTGTTCAGTGAAGGGAGGGGAGAATTCTTCCTGATTGTCGCTGCAGGCACGGAATGCCGCCTTACGACGACGACAACGATGACGACTACGACAATGAATGCAGTTTCTGTGTTATACAGTGGCAATATTTGCAGACATATAATTTATCGTGAGATCCATTACCAATAGACGCTTTAGTATCAGACCATGTACTAATACATATACGTCTGAATTTACATTATATACAGTGAATTTAAGATTTGGAGATCCGTTATTATTATTTTATTATTATTATTATTATTATTATTATTATTATTATTATTATTATTTTGCTTTAGAATATAACCCCCAATTTAAGATTTGGAGATCCGTAATTATTTTATTATTATTATTATTATTATTTTGCTTTAGAATATAACCCCCAAACGTATTTTTATTTCATGCAATATTTTAATATTAATCCTCACGATAGATCTAGGTGCTTTCTCTCTCTCGGTACAATGAATGTATATATAAGTATCCTGTTGGATTGAACAAAACTTACTTGAATAATACACAAAGTTAATTATTTGAACTGTAGATAAAGATTGAAATACAAATGTACTTTATACAACCTATGTGTCAAAGAAACAAAATCCGTCGACATCTAGAATAATAGAAGTTCATACTAGAGAAAATCAGCCGTGGAACAAAGCACATCTAAAATTAGGGGTTCTGCAAGGCAAATCTTTATGGCAAAACGTATTTATAAAATGTACGGAATCTTTGGCAGGGATTACGTATGGTGGTCATAAATGTCAACAGGCAGATCCATATATCATAACACGAATGTAACAGAACTGGAAATACTTCAATTTCTCCTTGTCGGTCTTATCACACGATGCCTTTTTACCCATCTTCAGAATATATGCAGTCTGCACTCTCTCTCCCCCTCCTGAGAGCAGATTTATGAAGAGCTGAGGAATCTTACACCGTTTATATTCCTACACAAATATTTAGACGCTCATGGAAAACTCATATTGTTGTACGTCTGGGTATGTCTTAACTATGCGTCCTCGCATTAATAATAGATCCTTTTCTCAACCCGACTTAGTGTGTTAGGCAGGGGTATGTAATTAGTTGCCCAATACTTTGATTAATTGCACACCAGCTGTGCATAGAGACTTCAGATCTAGTCCTCAATGAGATAAAGTCCTTTGTTTTTGCAAGCTCGGAAATTTATTTTCAGTGCGGAGTAACACAACAATTGCGCGCGTCACTCATCACAGTCGAAGTTCTATCAAAATTCCTACGCGCTCTTTCGCCAAATATTGCCTATCGTTGTTACTGATGATTGTCACTGGGAGATAAATATTATGAATCCAGGTTCATAAAAACAAACAATTGTCGTCTGCTCAAGCGCCATGTTTGTTGATGTTTGTGTCTGATAAAGGCTTCCGTACTGGCTGTTTGACACCCATGGATTTGTCACTGACACGCTCAATGGCTTTTATTTAGCAGATTGGTAACATCATCCTCTTGAAAGTATCTCATTGTTACATTCAAATGGCATTGCCGTATTTTCTTTACCGTCGCTGAATGCGAAACGGAAGTGCGCCCCTTTGCGGACATATCCTGTACCCCACAAGAAGCTGTCTTGATTAAATAGATGCTTTGTATAGCTCACACCCAAAATGTATATAATTTGTTTTTTCCCCCTGTAGACTCCAAGAAAGGTTGTCATTTAAATGGCAGAAAAATACACAATCGCTACCTATTTGTATGTGTTTTAAAATACAGCCTAAATGTATGCAATTTGTTTTTCGGTAGACTTAAAGAAAAACAGTCATTTAAATGTCAGAAAAATATACAATCGCTACATATTTGTATGTATATTTTAAATATACAACCTAAATGTATATAAGTATGTAACTTGTTTTCCCTGTTGCCTCCAAGAAAGGCTGTCACTTAAATGTCAGAACAATATACACCACCCTGTATGATCGCTATACTTGTACATGTATTTTATAACAGAAGTTAACTGTACATGTATTTACAAATATATAGATATGCTGACATTTTCTGACATTTGTTTTTGCTTTGTATGATATTCAGTATCACTTTCAGCAATTAAATACTGCAGAAAGGATTTTTCATGCTATCTTCTTGGTTATCCATGCATCAACAACTATACCCCTATGAGATCGTTTTATTT